>CABFOW010000939.1:66574-124627 GCA_902141385.1 Timema californicum
TTATTCAACATTGTCATTAAAATAGAAGTCAGTGGCTGCTTCGATTAGAATCATAAGTTTTGTTGTTTTGTCCTCTGCCTGTCTGATTTTGGCTAAGTAAGGTTTGAAATGTTTGATTAGTCCACATATGTTAAATTCTTTAAAAATGGATATTATTTCTTTGAATTCAAATGGGGTGGATGGATTGGATGAAGTGGATTGTTCCTGTTCTCTTGACTGATGTGAGGTGATCCGTCTGTTCATTAGGGTATCTCTGTACGACCGTGGTGTTGTGTTTGGGTTGATAGTTGTTACTGGTTTGTGGGGTAGTGGAGAGAAGAAGATCCCAGATGTAGTCTCCGTTTGCTTCGAAGTAAGTAATTTCTCTTGTTTCGGTTATCTTTGTTCAATTTTCTTTTCAACCATTTTAAAGTAGTCCGGGCATTTGGAGTAGTTGGCAGTATGTTTTACTTCACAGTTAACACAGTTTGCTGTCGTTGTGCTGTCTTTTTTCTGACAATCCCAGGTCAAATGTGGCGTCAAGCATTTGACGCTTCTCAGATTGTTAGAACAGTTGTTCTTGGTATGTCCAAACTTCTGACACCTGTGGCACTGCAGAATGTGGTTTTGTGTCTGAACATAGTGTTCTATTTTAACTCTTGTATTATTGAGGGAAGTCTCTTGAAATAGTTTGAAGTTCTTGTCTGTTCTCGTTAGAGATACAGACGAAGATTGGGAGTAGTTTTATGCTGTCCTGCGAGTTGTTTTCTGACTGTGTCCTTGAAGTAAATTGTCGCACGTCTATTGCTGTGTAACCTAGTGCTAGTATCTCCTCTTTGATTTATTCTACCGTCATGTTCGGTGGTAGTCCCTTAATCACAACTTTAAAGGGTTTGTCTCTTGGCAATGTATAGGTGTGGTATTCCTGTCCTAATTTTTTGAGAAGGGCTTGTAGACCTTTAAAGTCCTCTAGAGTTGTTGTGTGTATTTTCATACCATCTTTAATATAAAATACCTTTAAGGTCCTTAACATATCTGTTCTCATTGTCTTGACAATTGTTGTATAGTTCTCTGTCCCTGCAATGACAATCGGTGGTAATTTAGTCTTATAATTTTGAGTTGCAGTGTTTCTTTCCCTAGAGCTTGCATTCGTTACGTCTACAGTTTCCATAGGTTCTTCGTGGTTTGAGAGTGTCTCAAATTGGTTATTAACTTTGACCGCCTTAGGAGGTTTGTCCTCTACGGCTTTAAATAATAGTTTCCTCTTTAGAACCGTTGCTGCAACGAGTTCGTTGTCACCCGTTTTTGCGTCTAATTCCTCTACGTCAATATCCTCGTCAAGATCCCTGGGCCAGTCCTGAGTCAAATGCCTATTCTGGTGTATACGTTCATTTTCTGTGAGTTTGTCCATTTTGTTTGTTGCTGGCCCTGGAAAGGGCTGACAACGGTTTAATGTATTTTTGATATTTTAGTTAGTTTTTTGTTTGTAACCAGTCTCAAGGTATAGTCTGCCAATGTTAGGTTCAATTGTAGAATGCTCACCGTTTATCAATCGATGACCTAGATCTGAAGGTAAAGTTATTTGATTTACCGTTTGATCGGATAAGGCCTGAGCCTCCACCGAGTTGTACTGCTTGACGTCGCTCGGAATCCGTCCTAGAGCTTTGGATCCGCTATACTCACACAATATAACAGTTCGATCCCTCTCGATGTCGATCTCGATCTCCTCGATCACGATCTCGATCTCTCCATTAACAATATCACGGTCACCGTTTATAATATAGTGTATTGTGCGAGTTATGCCTTTGGCCATGCGACCACCAATGCACGTGGTATAAATGTGAAGCTCAGTTAGGCTGGTTTACTGGGGTGGGGCCCTCGGAGGTTGGCTCTCAAGTCCTGTCTAATTCTATTGAGGGTGGTTTTCCTTAAATATTTTATCACTCTTCCTCTACATTAATGAGGGTATATTTTATTTAGATTCCACCTTCCTCATCACTAGCTCATTAGAGAAATAAAATGAGAATAATCTGGAAGATATTAGGATTGTATGGAAAATAAGACTGGTTTTTGCATCTGTAATGAACACCTCGTTGGTATAGAGGTTAGTGTTCCTGATTACAGAACCAAAGGTCCTGGGCTCAATCCCCAGCTCTTCTAAAATAATTTATCTGCGAAAAATTGGGTATTAAACGGGGTCAAGCTCAGTTTCGTCAGGACAAATGAGGCGTGCATTGTATAAAGAAGTAGCAGCCCCAGTTAAGAAAACTGAGAATAATGGCTGGAAGGCTTGATGTGCTGACCACATAACAGCCTCTATCCGCAAATGTTGACACTATCATTGCTAACAGTGACGGTAGTTTGATTACCTGCAGGCTCACACCATAGAGTTGGAGTTTGACATAATGACTATACTTCTTAAGTATTGACACAAGACTTCTTGCGTGCGTGTGTAGAGATGAGATTAGAGTTTCTTAAATCATATCCGAAACAGTGTACACATTCCTCTAAATCAGTGGTTCCCCAACACTAGGTCACAATCTAATTTTGGGCAGGCTGCGAAAATATATTGAAATATTAAGTTTTGTAATAATTAGAAGATATAAAATCAGGAAAAATTTGGAAATTAATTTTCTTTCTTTGCCTCATTATCATTAGATGTCGCAAAAGTTAGTCAATTTTAAAATTGGGTTCAGGTTCTAAAATGTTCGAGAAGCAGTTCTAAAGCCGTGATATTAAACTTTTTTTTTTACTCGCCCATAAATTTAATTTTTACTTAACTTTATACTCCTATTGTTGTTGGTTCATAATGCAGGTTATACATATTCCATCATCTAAATCTTGGAACGAGGAACCATATCGCTTTTCTTACGTCTGTGTCTCTGGTTGCTAACATTAAATCTGTTTATAATAAAAATTATATATATTTTAAACTGTACGTACCCCTTAAGATGGCTTTGCGTAACCTAAGGGCACACGTACCACAGGTTGAATATTACCGCAGAGCATATCTTCCTCATCCCGAACCAATTAGTCATAGTATAGCTCGGATAGTACAGTTGGAAATTTATTTTGTAATCTTGTCATCACGCTCTGTAACCCTTGTGCAACTATACTTAAACACAAATAAAAACTGAGTAAAGAAGGAGTGATTAAATGAATAACTAACCACAGATATTTGATGTGATAAGAAAGCAACACCCTTTAGATAAAATTAAAATGCTATAACGGCATGAAATAATACTGTGAGTGTTATTTTCCCATCAAGTAACCGACCTTCCATCAACCAGTGAGATGAAGATAGGTGTTTTCACTAAACTTGTTGGCCCTGTCAAATTCAACCATCAGATCTATTTGACGAGCTGGATTTTATTCTATACCTCACTGAGTAGATGTTTCCTATGTTTGATTAGAAAACGTTTCCCGGCTCAAAACTTCAACACCAAACTAGTTATTGGATTTATGTTTCTTTTACGTGCCGAGAGGAATACAAATCCAATACTTGTTGATGTTCCTCAAATATTGACATGATGAATAAAACATTTGGTTTTTATATTCAAAATAATCGGTACAACTACAGTTAGAACACGTTAGATTTTTTTTAAAATTCCACACAGCATCTTACATCCGTCTCGAATATCCACATTTAATTTCTCTAGTGAGAGAGGGATAGGAAAGTTAAAATTTAAAGAAAATAAGCCAGCATTTTAACGGAGGGAGAGTGGGAAACCATCTAGAATAAATAAACCTTTATTAAACTTGGTATAAGTTAAAAAACTTACATCCACATCATCAATCAGCCATATATGAGATCATCTATACATTTAAGCCATTATTCATCCCTTAGGGCCTATTTTATAGTCAGACCTAGTATGCCTCGCGTGTGGCGATTATCTAAATACAAGAAGATGTCTACCTAACCTTGATTGGAATGGCATAAGTTTCGCGTATGAAAATGGTACATACCATTCTGGTATGAGTAGCTGTCATCTTGTATTTAGTATAGCACTGCACTTGAGGCGTGCTAGGTCTAACACTGAAACTGGCCCATTCCATTCTGGTCTAGGTGGATTTCATCTAGTATTTAATATAGCGCCGCATTTGAGACGTACTAAGTCTGACTATGAAATCGGCTGTAAGTA
The DNA here is from genome assembly GCA_902141385.1 of Timema californicum. NCBI lineage: Eukaryota > Metazoa > Arthropoda > Insecta > Phasmatodea > Timematidae > Timema > Timema californicum. Next base: position 70,696 of record CABFOW010000939.1, read on the forward strand.
TAGTTTCTTGCTTTATATTTAAATGGATGTTAGCGCATTTATTAAAAATGAGCTCTTCTCATCGTAATATCAATATCACGCTTGTCAAAGTCTCAAGTTTATCCATGAACAAGTCGTAAAAGGATAGAAGTCAACAGTTATTCAATAGGGCTATGCATAGAAGTGGTCCATAGGGAGTCTTATGTCGTTTCAATTGTTGGGGAACTAGACCACTATTATAATTGTTTTTATATATTCCCACTACACTATAACCAGCCCGTACCAACCTGTCTTCCTGCGCAGTAGGGTTTCATGTCCGACCTTACCAGCAATATAGTACAGAATCTTACAAATAAAACCGGAGCCAAACGCACAGTATGTCAAAGGCTGTGTTAGAAATGTACAGCACAAGCCTATAAGCATAGTTTTGTTCACTGACTTTTAAATGTTAATTATTGAAACTATGCATAGTGTCTGGTGGAACACATCTCAAAAACAGACTTTGATATTCTGTGCGGTTGGTGCCGGTTTAATTTGGGACAAACTGTACTATAGCTTGCTTGAACTAATAACAGTAACACACAACTTTGGGGGTGGGTTTATTTGGGACACAGAATATTATAGCTTGCTTGGACTAATATCTAAAAATTACAACTATTTTATGGCACTGTGTCAAATTACCTGTTCGGATTATAGGCCTAAGCTTATGTACTAGTCACGCTAATGGTTTTAGGGATGAGGATGACTAGCTTATATTAATATGAATTGCACCCAACATTGTGTGGAGGAATAGTGGAAAACCACTTTGGAAAAACACCCTTAGTACACCCGACAAAGATTTGAATCTTGATCTCCCCGTCATTGGCAGTCTGGTCAAATGATAGTGTAACACCTTAGACCATGTGGCTACCGAAGTGGATAGCACATCTGTTTACTTTTAAATATTGATCAAACCTTTAGTATGCCCGGGTCAAGACTATTCAAGAAATATAAAATAAATGGTACGGTGCGCCGCACAAGCTTTTCCTTGCTTTTACCATAAATGCACATTTAATAAAAACCCGTAAGATTTGTGAAACAAGATACTAATAATAATATACACTGTTACATTCTTAATCCATGACGTTAGGAACTAGGGACACAGTTACAGAAGAATTGAGAAAAGAGAAATATCTTTGTCCACAGATGAGAATAAGAATCAAATTCATTTTCAAATACCTAGATTAAAACGTCCATATATTTTATTATAGAAACGTATATATATTTGATTATAGAAATATATTTAAAATAAAAGAATTTTATTTTTATTAGTAATACAATCTTACAATGATAATATATTTCGTATCCCAAATAGTTGCGGAGAAATTATAAAGATTGGAAAATTTCCCTCATGGAAAGTATCCTTGAAGTCATATTCATGTGAAAATTAGAGTTACCATCTTTTTAATAATTATAAAAAACTGATTCTAGATATAGAATTTAATCAATATTGTTAGAACGAATTTCAAGATAATCGAATTTTTCTCTTTTTTCCCTTCAGTAAACTACCCTTAATTTTAGAGTTAGACATCTATTTACAAAAAAAAACCCTTAGGAAGACGTTATTAACAATCCAAATGCCAAGTTATAGCCCAATCTGTAAAATCATTTTGGCTCTATCCCTAGGCATAGATAGACAGATGTCATCGCAAAAACAACTTTTTTGGCTTCAAGGAGTTATGAAACGTCGATATTAACAAAATTTCAAGTTCAATTTTTTTTGCCATCACAATACTTTCTCACCGAGGTGTCAGGAGAGGGTAAAAATATATTCTGGATGAAACATCACCAATTTTTGACCAATTTTATACTGCTATATTTAATTATTCGTTTAGCATCTGATATTTATTATGAAATATATTATACAAAAAGACCCACATCAGTGATCGCATTGTTTAATGCACCACTCTCACAATATACTGGACTGATGATGACGAGTAGATTGATCATTTATTTCTGCGTAGGTAAATTGTTTTCACTTTTCCTCCACATAAAATGGGTTTAAATCTTCTTATAAATTCTACCTTCCTCACAACGGCTTAATATAAGTGATATGTATGAGGAAGACAGTTAAGTGTACGTGTACCCACTTAAATAGGCAGGGTATGGTCATACTTTAGTGAAAGGTCATATATAAAAAAGCTACCCCAATCCACCCGGTCTAAATTTGAACCACAAAGCTTCCGTCATTTGTGATCCAGTCTATTGCAGGGTTGACATCTCAAAAAGTGTGACCACCGATGTAGTTAAAACTGTGGTATTGACTGTAGCTATATAAACACAAATTACTTTTTGCTATGCTTTTGATTTATTTTCTTAGAATAAATGTATAATATGGATGGATTTATAAATACTAAATCATAAAAAAATTATAAATTATATATATTATTATATTATTTTGGGGTATATATTAATTTTCATCACGTCTATTAACCCCTATGGGCTATACACATTTAATTTCACTATTTGGGTAGGGACGAGGAAGGTATAATATAAATAAAATGTACCCAATTTTATGTGGAAGAGAGGGAGATATTGATGAAATATTTAGGTTGAAAATTCTTCTGTAAGACCATTTGAGATTTGAACCGCAACCTGGCAAACCAAACTATACAAGCCAGACATTTAGAAAACATTCATCACAGGTGAGGGTTTATTTATATTCGATCATATAACCAAGAAACATATTTGCCAAAACTTGTCTCCAAGTAATTACACCTCGCCGTATTGTTGCTTGTATATGCTAGCGAATACTAAGGAAGACAACTAATTCTTTTAAAGCGCTGAGACGGTGATTTCAAAGGGCCAAAGAACAATCGCCGCATATACAATTGTTCAGGGAAGATAGGATGCATCTCGTCTTCTTGCCCCACGGGAAACTTAATACCTCTGCGGCCCGCGGTGGAAGTAAATGATTCTCTCTTCATTTTCCGAACTAATTGTATCGCGAGACGTCATCGGGAGCGAGCGAGCCAATGCGGGTGATCTGTGTTTTAGCTCCTTTTTTAATTTGCTTTTATTCTGTGACCTTACTAACTTTCTTCAGTATCTTACAGATTAATTTATTACCACTATATATTTATAAAGTCAACCTCGGTGGTCTTCGATTAAAGTGCTCGCCTCAGGATGTTCGTGGGTTCAAATAAAGCCGAGGTCAAAGGATTTTTACTAAGCTATAACAATCCGTAGCACAACTTCCTATGGAGGAGAATTACAACCGTAGGTACCATGACTATTGTGGTATGTAAAATATCTATGGAAGTTATGAGAAAGTACCCTTTCGTCAGATTGTTTAAGCTCTTTCTATCACTCACTTTGGCTGATAGCACGCTCCCCCTAAAGTTAACCTATCACAGAACCTGCACAAAAAAAAGAAGCTGGAATATGAAAGCCATGTTGCAGTTATATTATTCACATAGGGAGTTAAAGGAACTAATAATCTACTTATATTATATAGTAAAATCGTATGAGTGTATGTGTATGAATAGAGTGACGAAGCAGATGTATGAAATTAGAGTGTGTCGATTAAAAGGAAGGATTGGCCCATGTAAGAGTTGATTAAATGTTGTAGATGAATGATTTAAAGAGATAAACATTGAGAGACTTAAGAATAAAAGAGCATGCAAGTCTCGGAGTGTGGATATTGTTGAAATTAAAAAAGTATTCAAAGATAGGGAAGTGTGAATTCAGTAAGATATGCACAGTTACTAGCCTAACACATAAGGGAACGGCGTGGTTGTGTATGTATGCATGAATGTATGTATATATGTATTTATGTATGTATATATGTATGTATGTATGTATGTATGCATGTAACTATGTATGTATGTATGTATGTATGTATGTATGTATGTATGTATGTATGTATGTATGTATGTATGTATGTATGTATGTATGTATGTATGCATGTAATCATGTATGTATGTATGTATGTATTCCCCGGCGACTCAAAACGGTGGGAATGAGGGCCATGGTTACAGTCGTGTTTAAAGTGTTTTGCCGATGAAGGTTTAGTTGGGTTACGAATTCCGGTAAAGTGTTCTGAGTTTTGTTTTCTTGGGTCGCTTCCAGCTTTCCCTCCTCCTATATGAAGGCGAACTTTTCTAAACAAATGAATTGATCGATACATTTATTTAATTACTTTATGACTTTATTTTATTCGTCTTACAGTTTTAAATTTCAACAAGATTATGCTAGCCATGTAGCAATATTGACATGTCATAGTAATTTAATTAACTAATAAATTTACAATAACAATTTTTTATTATAAAAGTGCATTAAGTAATTCCAATTCCAAAATGAACTCACATCTTAATAATTAAACTGCAAGTTGATTGTATAGCTGGTTAGTACTTAATATCATAATGTTTACAAGCTATGTCTATGGAAATAATATTTTAATTAATAAACATTATTTACTACATTTTAAATAAGACAAATTATTTTCTACACTTTAAATATAAACTAGAAGATCGTGCAGAGATCTTTGCAGATTATTAATCTAAAAAGCATTCTAAACCTTTTATTGAAAAAAAGATCTCTATAAAAATCATTCACTCGACTTTCTAGCTAATAGTTTTACTCGTCAAAGGCTATAAGTTTTACATAGATCTTTTTGTGTCTAATTTGAATCAAAACGTATATTTTCTTCATTCGAACCACGATTAGAACTTTAAAACAACCCCTATTCCATCTCTTTATCTATTTGTGGCACTAAAGCACTCAAGTAACAATTAGTTATTACTTTTAACCAAAGACAAATATTTTATATATATATCCATAAACAACTATATACAAATCATGGTTTCCATGGTGATGTACATAAATAATGAGTGTACAAAGGGGCCCTTGTGTACACAGAATGAAAAGATGGAAAACTCGATAGAAAAATTTGGTTTTTATTTTAAGCAGATATTTTTACCGACATCTCAGACCGATAACGTTCAAAATTAATGGATGTTGGTCAAAATCTTCTACCATTTTCTCGCAATTTCACTTACAGGAAAAGGAGTTATAAAATTATACATAAGAGCAGAGGAAAGACAAATAAGAGGAAAATAAAAATCAACAGTGCTATATAAATATATATTATTATTATCACCGCGTCTTACAAACCGTTCGAGTTATACGCACTTATACTAATGTGTAATGGTAGAGTGATAGTGAGATTAATGGAGGACCTACAGTTTAACGTGGAATCTGAACCTCTGTGGGCTCCTGGCACTCCACACATTCACAAGTTGTGATTAATACACGTCTTTTCAGAGGTGAAGGAAGTGTTTGGCAAATAGATAAATCTGTGTCGGGACAGTGGATTGAACCCCGAATCCTCAACACAGAATTTTGACACCTTACCCCTAGAGCGCCAGGTCACCATCTTAATATTATTGATTTAAATGCGAATTAATGATAACAATATTCCAATAAGAAATACATGGTACGGCGCACCGCAGAGACTTTCTCTATCTTTCTATAAACTCTTAAGATTTCTGAACGGAATAATGTAAGAAGGCAAGATTGCTGTCAAGATTCATCAAAATTTCTGCTTTAAATCTTATATTTTTATTTTTAAAGAATTAATATCCTCATTTGTATGTTTGGACCAATAAAAAAGATTAATATTGGATCCACAAAGGTCAACACTTCATTTTAAAATTTCGATTTCCGTTTAAAATTTTAACATTTTATTAGGTGTTGCACATCTTCAAGTCATCGCATTGATATTTAATTATTCATTTATATATTTTGACCAATAAAAAATGTAAATATTGACTATTGAGTCTAAAATGGAGATAGATCATTGCTGTACAAACATTCCTTCTAAGCGGTTTAAGGAAAAATGACATACTTTTTTTAGATACTTACTTATATTTAATTACTCTTTGGCATTGGAGAATTATTGCGTTAAGATTTATGTTTACAACTAAAGCTCACAAAATTGTTATAATATATTTGCAAGTATCTCAGAAACTGCTGCTTTTATAAAAATATATGTCAGATAAAAGTTTTTTTATTTCTAATAGTCCTACAATTTTCAACAATAAGTTGTTTAGTATCTCAAATAGTTGTGGAGATACGGAAATTAACGGTTCTGTAAGGTACCCTAAAAATAATTTTCATGGGAAAATGAAAATAGCCAGTTTATTTACAATCTTAATCAACGCCTAGATACGAATTTTAATCAAAATCTTTGGAGCAGATTTTGAGAAAACCTATTTTTTCTTTTTTCACCCCTTATAAAACTACTCTTAATTTTAAGTTTTAATAGACACACAGACAGACGGCATTGCAAAGACTATTTTTTAGGGTTCGGGGGGTCATGAGACGTCTATATCCATTAATATTTCAGGTAAGATTTTTTACGGTCGCAATACTTAAACTTTAATGTACAAAAAGTTAAAAAATATATATAATTTCGTATAGATTGATAGTTATTGATTTTATAAAAATATGTTTCGAATAAAATATTTGTATTATAAATATATATACATACATATTTGTAATGCTAAGTAATTTCATATCTCAAATAATTTCGGAGATATTATAAAAAGTGTTAATTTACGCATCAGACCGGAGCCATTAAAGCCATTTTGCCGAAATATTGAGAGTAGCCATTTTGTTTATAATATTTATCGATTTGTATAAATGAAATTTAATCAACATCGTTAGAGCCGATTTTGATAAAATCGACTTTTTCTCTTTTTGCCCTTCAGTAAACTACCCTTAATTTTCGGGGTGGATATCCAATTCCAAAAATACCTCCGGTAACCCCTATGAAAACCTTAGATATCAAGTTTTAGCTCAATCGGTAAAACAGTTTAGGCTCTACTTTGAGGTACAGACAGACAGACGGAAATTTAAAAACAATTTTTTCGGATTCAGGGATTCATGAAACGTCAAGATTCATCAAAATCCCGAATTCGATTTTTTTGACGAACATCATACTTTCTCTACCTGTAAGATAGAGAGAAAGTAAAAATAATGTTTCCACAGTTTAGAAATCTCAAAAAAGATGTGTTATGACCAGCATCCAAAGAGAAATATTCATCCAAAGAAAAAATTGTGATGTGTCCGGGCCAATAAATAAAGATTGAGTTATTATTTTTAGCCAAAGATATATATTTTATTTAAAGATTTACAGTCATTCAGCAGTTAATGGTTTCATGGGGAATCAACAAAGAACGAAAAACTGAAAATTATGTGCTAAAATCGTATTTTCGTGGAATACTACTATTTTTCCCGACATACTGTACTCTTAACCGTTAAAATGAGTGGCCGTTTAACAAAATATGTTCAGTTATTTCCTCGTAATTTCTATTACCGGAAACGGGATTATAAAATTATATATAAGGATTATTGGTATCTTTTTATATCATTTCCTTTCATTTTGTAACTCCGATTATTATAATTATATTGATGGCTGTATTTGTAGCCAAATATTTTATATTGGTAGTTATATTGGTATTTATGACCAGAACAATATTTATAACAACCATATTTATAGACAAAGCCACAATGATTTTTAAAGACATATACAATCGTATATCCATAGTCATATTTATAGGTGAAGCTATATTTATTGTTTCAGACATATTTATAATGAGGCCTTTAGTTATGGCTAAGTTTGTATTGAGTATAACTAACGATTTACCATAGCTATACTATAAGCTGGGGGGGTGGGGTTGGTGGCTGTGTTTACATAATTGATATGTTATTTTGTAAGCTGTGTGCTAATATAAGCAGTGTATTCATAAGGTACACGATATATTATATACATCTTCTTACTAGCTGAGGTTGTTTTTTAGTAGGTTTTTCCATAGTATTGTAAATAAAGGTGTCTTTTCTCTTATCATACTTTCTCATACTTTTTTTATAATAAAATTGTTGAAAACACATTGGGTAAACTTCATACACAGAAGCACTACACGTAAATATAGCTCCTATGAGCTTATCATCATTAAATCAACTTCTTTACTTGTGTTTTATTAACTTCAGTTGAGAATAAGAAAATACTATCAGTCAGCTGCTTTAAAATTATCTAACAAATTCTCCAGTTGCGAGATGATACTCGTAGTTTAGTGTTGACGTAATGTGTAGATCTACATGGCATACTGTTGATTATAATATACAACATTTGATCATAATCCTATTTTAATTTTTTTATTATATACAATTTTTATTTATGTATTTAATCATAGCTAATATTCTTAATTGGTCAAATTATTTACTACGGTACATGTGCAGCTCCATTATAATTTGAGACTAGTTAGACCAACACCCTAACTAAGTTGTCAGAGTGACTGCCTACTGAGCCAAGGCTCCTGGGTTCGATTCCCAGAGTGGCCAAATTTTATCATTGATGAAAATATGGATTTACCCTTTCAACATTGATAAATTGACAACCTGGGACTGAATGTTGTGCCTATTCTAGTCTTAAGCTATATTATACGTGATATTAAGCTACAACAGTCCTAGCAAGCTGGTATTGGAAAATATATGGCTTGAATAAAAAGCTGCCACAGGCTGGAAATACAAATGGATGTAATTATACTAGCTATAATACACCATTATTTCATTAATATTAAATATAATAATCAAATTTAAAATGCATTATTATAAAATGTATGCAATTTGTGTAACAATAATGACCATATACATCCACCCCATCCTACCCACTTCTGTGGGCAAGAGTTGCAAGGTGACACAAACTAAATAGAGTGGACTACCAAAAAGAGAGAACGAGAGATTGGTATTCAAATCGTGGTCTGGTGTACTGAGAGGGCTTATTACTAAATGTATTTACACTCTACCTCCACGCAATTGCAGGTACACTTAATCTAAATTCAACCACTATTTTCATGATACATCAGCGTAATTAGTGTGTATACGTATAACCCAAACGGATTTTCGGAAAACAGTTTACGATCCGGAATTCTACGCAAAGGAAAGCATAGAAGGTTTTCTTTAAAACCACTAGTAGCCCCTACATCGCAGAAGCCGTGAGCATACAACATATCTGAATATTCTAAGTTTGTGAAATTGTGATGATTTTTTAACAACCCTTCTACAATCTCAGTATCAACGTAATATAACAGCCCAAACCACTTTGGTAGCCGCATGGTCTCTCTTGCAAAGGACAAAACTGCTGATGACAGGAAGATCAAGGTTCGATCTCAGTCGGATGTACTGAGGTGGTTTTTTCCTAAATGGTTTTCCACTATCCCTCCACGCAAGTGTGGGTACTCTTTCTATAAGTAATTCAACTCACCTCATCCCTAGCATATTAGAGTGTTTAGTACATAAGCGTATAATTAAAATGGTTACTAAGATGCGGTGCTAAAAAAACAAAAGCCAATTGACTCTTCACGCTTCAGGCAGTGAGTGGTGAACTACGATGGGAGGGAAGGACTTCTTCATGGACTTTCCAGATTTAAAATACTTTACATTCAAACAGATATGTCTCGGAAAATGTTCAAGATAGGACGTATGTACAGTGCATTCAAAAAATTTTCTTATATTATTATTATTAGCACTGCGTCGTACTACCCGTTCGGGCTATACGCACTTACGCTAATGTGTAGTGGTAGGGTGATTGTGAGATGAAATGGAGGACCTACAGTTTAACGTGGAATCCGAACCACGGTGGAGGCCTGGCATTCCCCACATTTACAAGATGTCTTGTCAGAGGTGAAGGAAGTGTTTGGTAATCAAATAAATCTGTGCCGGGACCGAGGATTGAATCCCGGCCGCCAGTACAGAAGTCTGACACCTTACCCCTAGACCGCCAGGTCACCCTTTTTTCTTAGAATGACCTTTAATATGACCTCCCATAATAATGACCTTTCCTCCTGAAAAATTCTGTATTCATTCCATAGCATTTGACATGTTATTATAATGTGTCCAGCACCATGGCTCAGTCAGTGATGTGTTTATCTGCTGAGCTAAGGCTGAGATGGTTTCAGTTCCCAGTATGGCCAAAAAATCATCATTAGTTAAACTGGTGTTTCCCCCTTTTAGTAAATAACTAATCGTTGGGGAGCTGGGAGGTTTATCTCTCCTAGGTAAAGGTAGTTTACATGGTGGATCTTGGAAGTTGCTCGTGGTTCCATGCACGATCTTTATCAACCTAACATATTTCATTTATTAGCTGCAGCTGCAAGTGGAAATGTTTGTAAAACCATACGATGAATAAAATATTCAAATGGGAAAATGGTCGACCTCTCTATAGTGTGGAAGATCTTAAAATAGCGTGTTCCAAATTAAATATAATTATTATATACTGCCACCTTTATTGCAGGAGGTCACCAAACTCAATAAGTAAGGGAGCTTCTTTAAAAATGCCAAATTGTTTTACGAGCTACCCGGTGTGAAAATTTGCCTATCGCATATTGACTACTATTGTATACTGTAAAGATAATTTGGGATCAATAATTTGTTTAAAGGGAAGGGGTGTGATCCCTGGCCTTGATTTGAAATTATTATGCAAATAGGGTAAAAAATGTTATTCAATTTCACAACAAAACGATTTTTCATTCTTAGATAATACAAGTATTATTTGATTTTTAGACAAAATTATATATATCTGTATATAATTTTGTCTAAAATATAGTGAACTAAATTTAAGACTATTATGTGATAGGTTTACTTCTTAATATCTTTAAAATTAATTTATAGGTGTTTTGATTTGATAAATCTAACTAAATCAAGGGTTGATTATTTTATATTATAGTGAATTAAATTTAGGAGTATTAAGGGTTGGGTTTATTTCTGAAAATCTATAAAATTAGTTTATAGGTGTTTTGATTTGATAAATTTAACTAAATAAATAGTTGATTATTTTATATTATAGTGAACTAAATTGAGGAGTATTAAGAGTTGGGTTTATTTCTTAATATCTTTAAAATTAATATACAGGTGTTTTGATTTGATAAATCTAACCAAATCAAGGGTTTATTATTTTATATATCGTGAACTAAATTTAGGAGCATCATGTGTTAGGTGGTTTTTAGATTATTTATAAGAACGGCATTTTTTCATCCATTATTTAGTTAATGTTTGTTGATTAATTAGCCAATTCCATTCGAGTGCAATTATTAAGATTGTCATCTGTGAGACTAATTCTGTACTTGTTTTTTTATTGCCTTCAGTTGAGCATGAGACTCATACAGGTAGACCAGGGTAACTGCTTCAATCATAGTGTAACACGTATCATAACCATCGAGACCACACATATACTGTACTCGAGGAAATAATAGTTACTTTGGAAAGTACAAAATAGATTTCTCGCTTGAGAAACGGGTTGCTCACGATCGATCGTTTGGCGACCCCTCCCCTATAATGTGACCAATGTTGTTTACACAAATCCACCTACATATTTCGGCGTCTCCAAAAAAAACTGGGTTGAAAACGCGTATAGACAACATTATTAATATATTCTATTTATCTATGAGTTTCATTCGCTACGAATCAAAGACTATTTAAGCCGTAAATGCTTTCATGGGAGGGTCGGATTACTTCAAAAAAACTTGTCCTAATTTTAGTGACTTGTTACGTCCATTAACAAATAGTTTTCTGAATCTTCGACTGTCATCAATACTTAAAGCGGAAGGGATTTTATATCAACCATTATTTGATTGAAACATGTGTTTAACTGGGGTTAGAATCATTATTGATGTTCAAAATCATCATCGTCGTTTTTTTTATATTGTTGATCTTGACAAACTAGTACCATTAGCACCTGTTTCAAGACAGAAGGATGATGTCCGAAATTTTGAAAGCTTTTCGTATAAGCTTATTTGATATACTTATGATAAGTCCTCTATTAAAAAAATTGATACGCAACCGATAGAGATGTCAATGTTACTTCATAGAATTAGCTTTAATAAATTAAATATATTAAAATATATGTTCTACTTTTAAAAATTGATCTCGCAAATATTTTGATGAACTAATTGTTTTGTTTATAAATAATTGTGCCTACGAATTAGTGATAAGAAGATAATCTTTAAAGAGTTAAAATTACATTATAATTATCTTTATTTTGTATGTAGGCATCAAATAGCTAAGTTATATATATATATATATATATATATATCAACCAATGCTCATTTCAGGATATTAATTATACCTTGATTTTCTTATGATTGTAGGTTATTGTAAATTTAAATGGTCTTTATAAAATACAAATACGTTTTTTGAGCTTAACACTTAATTAATTTGACTAAACCATTAGTTTTATTTGATAGATATTGTTAATATATATCCAATGTCACAGTTGTAGACCACACGGTTTCAAGTATTAAAAAGTTACAACAAATCTAGTGACCTTTTATATCTTCCAGATATGTCCACTTATAAGAAAAATGGGTTATTGACATAATCTAATAGACGTGGTTTACTATCGTGGTTTCGGAGTTTTGGAAGAGCTCCAACTTATTAAACTATATTCTCTCTTGGTATTGACTTTGGGCTTTTCACAGTACTATTTTCTACCCAAAGTCACTTAAAATATTTAAAGCTTTGTACACTTAGTCCATATTTCAAAATTCTTTATTTTAATGTTGATTAAATTATTTAATTGTTTTTTTAATGTGTTATAGTCACCGGTCTAGTTAGGAAGAGATACCTCCTATCAAATAATCGGCTCTAATGGAAAACTATAAAGTTGTCCCTACCATAAAAAAAATCTATACATTGGGTTTTAAGAATAATGAAAATACACGTTTGGAACAATGCATACATTAATGGTTAGACTAATTTTTTAACATTAATAACATAAATTCAGTTTTCATATTATTTATTTTATTCAGTTGTTACCATTTTTATAAATATAGCTTTTTATTTAAAGTGAAAATAGGTTCGTTCTAATTCCTCCAAAAACTAGGAGTTATCGAATTCTATGGCTCTAGTAGTAGTACTTACTAACATTGACATGATTCACATAACCTAAAGGCAAGGATTGATAGTATTTTTTTAGACAAAATTCAATATCAATCAATACCTTATAACAGGAGAGAGTGACTGCATTTTATAGAGGCAGTTTTCAGTAGATCGTTTAAGAAAATAATTTCGTTGATAAAAGTTCCAACTTTGACTCTAATAAACTCTCAAATTTAATATGTAAGCTATTAACAAATGCTATCTTAGTTAATGAAATAACCTTAAGCTGCCATAATCTGTAATGTATTAAGAAAATGGAGTAATTGTATATGAAAATGTGCTGTACATTTTATTTATTCTATATTTATTTTATAGAAATTTGTCTACATAATTAGTAATTTAGTAAAGGTTGAATTTAAATCATAAATACAATAATTATATATAAACGAAAAGAGGAAATAGAGTAGAGAAAGTTAAACAATGGGGGAACGCTGGAACTTTTACAAGATAATAAGTCAATCTGGACCCGGAAACATTGCTGAGCCCTGCCTTAGGGCTTAAACTATGGGCTTAGAGAAGCATAGTGGGAAGAAAATCTCCTCCGGAGAAGCTTTTTGCCGGAGCAAACCCCTGTGTTTAAAATCAGTCTCCACGCCACTTTCTATGTAAATTACTTTAAAGTTAGAATAGGCAATTTTTAGGCACAACGACGTCTAAGATTACCGGTAAGGGTAGTACTTTTCAATCTGACCTTGGTCACACAATCCCAAAGTATTAAGCCCCACTACAGGGTCCGTAAGCTCCTCATCCTTATAGTCTTTAGAAATGGAAATCACCTCTACAAAGTCCGTATCATTAATAACGTGACAGTGCCAACCATTGATAAAGTTGGCTATTACGGACGTCCAACTAAACTATTCTAAAGAAAATTGTCTGGAGTAAAGCGCAAGCAGATATCATATGTAAAGTAAAGGTGATAGAGAATACTAATGTGACGTTAAGCCTACTAAATTGACGCCACTATTTCTGAGATTTTTATTGTTCCATATATATCAAAAAACTGCTTCTTAAATGCCACGCATCCCAGTGTTTTTAAATTTTCATGAATTTATTGATGAAATAGTTCTGTTCATAGAAATTGATACTAATGGTGCGTTCATTTCGATGCACGCAAATGTATTTACTTTTCTCTGATTGATAGTCCATAACAACGCGGCGAACAGAACGGAACGGGATGCCACAGTGTGTTCATCGCAACGCAACGCAACGGAACGAACGAGTCACGGACGGGCTTTTATGAAGTCACGATGAGTACGGAACATATGGGTTGACGGACCCACGGATGGACGAGTCACAGTCAGTGGATTGCTGAGTCGTTTTTCACAAGTTTAATCTTTGGAAATATACTTCAATTCTCGGTGGATATCGGCTGAAAGGTGAGCATTCTACAAGTGTTCATACCACAGACAAACTACAATCTAGTAAGACAAGTGACAAACCTACTACCTACATAAACAACAAAAACTGACTAAACCATTGTCAGCCCTTCCTAGGGCCAACAACAATAAAAAATGGACAAGCTTACTGAACACGTACGCGTGCAACAGAATATACATCAAATCCAGGACTGGTCTAGACATCTTGAGGAGGACGTTAATGTGGAACTGACTGACGATGAAACGGAGGACAATGAATTCATCGAAGCAACTATCTTAAAGAGAATATTACTAGTCTAAACTAAAGAAGACAAACCTCCAAAATCAATTAGAGTGGACAATCAATACGAGGCACTGCCAGTTCGAGAAGAACCTATGGAAACAGTAGAAGTATCAAATGAAAGTTCTAGAGAAAACAGCTCCGAATCTCAAAAATCAAAACCAGAAATACCACCCATAGTCGTAGCAAGGACGGCAAACTACTCAAAAATATAAAAAACTATAAAGACAAACATGACGGAAACTTTCAAAATATCTTAGATAAAAGACGGACTCAAAATACATACTTCAACCCTCAAGGACTTCAAGGCTCTCCAAGCCTTTTTCAAACAAGCCAGACAAGAATACTATACATCTACGCTCCCGAGAAACAAGACCCTAAAAATTGTCATCAAGGGGCTCCCGCCCAACATTGGCCACTGATGAAATCAAAGAGGAGCTACATACAATGGGCTATACAGCCTCTGACGTCAGGCAATTTACATCAAGAACACAGACATAAAATAACATAAAAGATAACATCAAACTACTAACAATCTTCATTTGTACTCTCGAAAGAACTGACGAAAACTATAAACTCTTCCAGGAAAACTACATTAATAATACCAGAGTTAAAATATAACATAACGTACAATCACAAAACTACATTCTACAATGCTATAGGTGCCAGATAATACGTAATTCAAAAAACAACTGTGCCCACAATCTGAGGTGTGTCAAATGCCTGACACCGCATTTGACTTCGAATTGCCAAAAAAAAGACGCCTCAACTCCAGCTAAATGTGTGAACTGTTTAGTAAATCACACTGCAAACTACTCTAAATGCCCTGAGTACCTAAAAATGATAGAGAGAAAAAATCGACCAATGACAGAAAAAAAATATCATCTACCTTCACACAAAAGGTGACACCAACAAAAAACGATTTCCCTCCACTACTAAGCAAAATTACGCCACAAACCAATTCTAGCACGTCATCACGATAATACAGAGACACCATACTTAGCAGACGGAATGACTCACAACAACCGAAGGAACAAAAACAAACAACCCCTTTTGACTTTAAAGAAATATTAACGCTCTTTAAAGAGATGACTATATGCGGTCTACTTAAACATCTCAAAACTTATCTAGCAAAAATTAAACCGGCAGAAGATAAAATGTCCAAACTTATGATAATAATAGAAGCAGCCACTGACTTTTAATCTGGTACTAATGACGATTAAAGCACAAACTATAAACAAAAATTAATTCAGAATTCTTATATAGAATGCAAATGGAATATTACAGCAGAAACACAAACTCGAAGACCTTTTAAGAACCTATGGAATTGACCTGGCTCTCATATGCAAAATGCACCTACATACAAACAAAAGAGTGAACCTGACAGGATACAATATTTACTGAACAAACAGAAAACATGGAATGGGAGGTGGTACAGTTGTCCTTATAAAAGACCATCTACCACACTATATGGTAGACATTCACGATAAAGAAAATATTGAGGCCACAGCAGTAGCACTCAATACAAAAACCGGACACATCAACTTTATTGCTGCTTATAACCCTCCGTCCAAGTTTCTACAAAAACACGACTTGGACAATGTTACGTCATCTGACAAATATTTCATAGGTGGCGACTTAAATAGTAAAAATACACTATGGAACAGTCGGATGACTAACAGGAACGGACGAGTACTAGAGGACCACTCGAATGAAATAGATTACATCGTAAAAGTGCCAGATACACCCACCTTCTATCCCGGGAACTATATCCATATACTGGGCATATTAGACATAGTTGCAGCCAAATTAGAAATATAACCAAACACCCTAACAGTTCTTCAAGAACTAGACTCAGACCATAACCCACTACTATGCGAATGGGAAGTCAATCTAGAGCACCAAACTAACTGGCGCAAACCAACAATAAACACGACCGACTGGAAGAAATACAAATCGGACCAACAAAAAGCCCTACCAAGAAACATAGACTTACATACAGAACAAGACATCGACGCGGCCATAGACCTATTTACTACAACACTGCAAGAAACATACAAACTCCACACTACAACCTTACAGAAACACCTAGACTTAAGAACTGACCATCCGGAACTAAACTACTTGCTAGCCCTACAAAGGGAGGCGCGTAGGGATTGGCAGAGGCTAAGAACTCCACACGATACAATAGACTCAATGCATTAGTAAAAAGAACGGTCAATAAATCAGGAAAACCAACTTTAATACATTAGTTACTGACACAGCCACCAACCTGCAGAAAACCTGGACCTTGACCAAAGTACTCAAAGGGACTTCGAAAAGATCAAACACGCCTGCCATTCACGGTCAACAGGGGATGGCCTACACCATCATGGACAAAGCTAAAGCCATAGCCTTAATATTAGAGGATCAATTGAAACCCAATCTCATACAAGATGAAAACTTCAACAGAGACGTCGCCAGATCAGTTAACGACTTCATCCAAAGACCCATAGCAGAGACACCAGCCCCCGTCACAGAACAGGAACTCCAAACCACTATCAAATATCTTAAACAGCACAAGGCAACAGGACTTGATGGAATTAAATACGAGATGATAAAAATCATACCTGAAATAGCAATAGCCCATCTTACACAGAAATTTAATACAGCCCTCAGAATTGCCTATTTCCCAAATATCTGTAAAGAGGTCAAGGTGGTAACCATACCAAAGCCAGGAAAAAATAGCATCTTTCCCCAAAATAGGCTTCCTATGAATTTACTAAACACGACTGTCAAATTATTTGAAATATTGATCCTAAAAATACTAAAACGAAACTCAGAAGAACACAAAATAATACCGGACCTTCCTTTTGGCTTCAAAAGTCATCACTCAACCATTCACCCACTTTTAAACTTCATTGAAGACGCTACAGACAGTTTCACTAAGCGAGAATATTTAATAGCCATATTGCTTGATGTGGAAAAAGCGTTCGACAAGATGTGGCATCTTGGCCTTATCCAAAAAATGATAAGCTTCAACTTCCCACGAGGTGTTATTAAACTAATATACAGCTACCTGCACGATAGACAATTCCAAGTCTCTGTTGAGGGCACACTGTCGGGAAAAGTACAAGCAGAGGCGGGAGTACTGCAAGGGTCGGTGCTGGTTCCCTTCTTTTATTACATCTACGTGGCAGACCAAGCCGAAAACGACGATAAGATTTTTTGCTGACGATACCTTAATCTATACCAGGGAAAGGAACATATTCTACGCGTCATTAGCAATCCAAAGATTCCGAAAGACATATGAATCCTGGCTGTTTAAATGGAGAATCAAAGTAAATGCAACAAAATCTACTACACTAGTATCCAGAAGAAGACAGGTACCGCCGGAACACCTTTACAATATATGAAGAAGAAATACCATTCAAAACTGACACTAAATACTTAGGAATACACATAGATAAGAAGTTAACATGGCCAAAACATATCACTGAAACCAGCAAGAAAGTAAAGGCGGTATTCATCCTACTTTATCCACTGCTTAAAGGAACCCAACCAAGCCAACTAACAAAACTCACGATTTTCAAATGTGTAATACAGCCAATAATACTCTACGGCTGTGTAGGATGGGGCTATGCAGCCAAGACTCATCTCAACAAACTCCAGATCCTAAACCAGATACTCAGGACAATAACTGGAATAGACACACGGACAAGGACTGAGCATCTACATGCCATGACCCAAAACAAGACACTCACCAAGCTCTTCAAGGAAAAAATAAATTGGTTTGATGAACAAGCAGCAAATCATGAGAATCCCATTATAAATCCATTAGGGAAATACGAACCACAAGAAGAAAGAACATACAAACGACCAAGACTATAGTAGGAAGCTAAACGGTAAAACGATAACACGTTAAAACGGGAACAAGGTAAAACGGTAGCATGGTTAAAAGGTAGCACGGTAAATTCACCCACTCTTTCCACCATCATTCCATGAGGATAAAGGCTAGCGATTGCTGCCTGTAACTCAAAAAACAAATCAGCCCTTTCTCAGGTGACCTAGCTTGGCGTTCCTGTCAAGTTGGATATTCTGAGTCGGGCAACAGACAACGATAACCATATATTTTGTACAACTAATTCAAAGGTACCAAGTCATGCAATGTTAAACTTCATGCAACGAGGTTAAGGGTCTGTGAAAACAACCTGTGACTCACATAAAAAATCAGCCAAGGCTTCCTCTACTTGTCGATGGCCCTATCAGCAAGTGGGGAAGTATAGGCAACAGGGGAAACCCGTTATAGTCCTTAGCAGTTACTCTTTTACGTCTGCGAAACGTGTATAAATGTTGCACCAAATGTATTGAACCAGCTCCAAGTGATTCAAAACAGAGTACTCAGATGTATACTTGATGTAACAACAAGAACAAACAATGCGTTAATCCATGCAGAAACTGAGACCAAGACCCTGAGAGAGCTATACGAAGACCGGGACAGAAGTTTCTACAGCAAAACTCTACTGCTAGAGGAAAACAAAATAATCAGAAACCTTGGGCAGTATAATCCCCGAGAACCCAGGAAATACAAAAAGCCTAGACTGGAGTAGAAGGTCCCTACCGATTTCCAAAAATCCACAACTAGCATGTCCTAGTCCCCATCACTTTTATCCTTAGCAACCCCACACACTATATCCAACTCGACAATCGTCAAGTAATCGTTTTTCACAAATTTGCAATCACTTATCCATCCCTCAGTGTCTAACATAAATTTGTGATTTATTTCAACTCATCCACTTACACATCGGGCCTGACCGCACTTGTGTTTACCATCACAGTGTACTAGGTCCAGATATAGTTACTCCCCAACAAAACACGCTCTCCAATTCACAAATCCTTTCCCAAACTCCACTTGCACCCCATAGCCAATAAACACTTACACAAAAAGAGGTTATGGTCTGTGACTACAGATCGGTACTCTTAGGTATTAACAAGCCAAATACATTCTCTGAGGGTCGCTTCTGACAGTCAGAGCTGGTAGCCAGGCAAACAAGGGAGAATCGCGTAGTCCTTAGCATTCTGTATCGACTAGCCCTTAGAAATTTAAAGTTTAGTCAATCTCTACGTAGTGGTAAGGACTAAGGCTCGAAGGATATGGAATCTGTAGACAGAGCAATCATTTAAAGTGGAGTCGCTTTCTTACGCACCTTACGATTAAGAAGTCCTTAGACGGGGTTTTAGCATTTAAGCACGAGCTTTTATAGGAAGACCACTTTCAACCACCAACAATGCTTGGAAATCACTAAATTTGGCATTGTAAAAATAGGTTTTATTTGATTTATGAATTTTAAAGCTATCCAAATATTCCAATATTACTCCGTTTTTGTATATTTGTATAATTTCTCTTTATTTTATCAACTAAACGCACTGAGAATGTGAATAAAATTTGTATAATTCCTCCCCTGCAACATGAGTTTTCAGTTTTCTAATATCGGACAATATTGTTAAACGAAATAGAGGAGTAAATGTATACAATGTTTAAATTAAAAAGCTGTTTCTCAGCGAAGTACTTCTTTAAAATGTGTGCATCTCAACAATCCTATACCTTTGAAACACATAGGAAATTAGCAAACAACATGTGTTATTTTTCTAGATGCTGTATATCATGTTTATAGCCGTAGCCACTTTACTAACCTTTTGAGAAACTAACGAATACATTTGAGTTTTGGGCTAGAGAAATTTTGAGAATATACTTTCCATTAAAATGTTCTTGGAGTTTCAATTGTAACATTTTATATTACAATTAATACTTAATGTCGCACAATATAGGTATTAAAACGTAAGAGTGGTGTTTATCATAAAATATGCAAGTAAGATTTTGATGAAGTTAATAAATCAATTATAAAAGGGAATTTAGCTCCACTATTGTGAAGAATGGGGCTAGAACCACACCCCTAAAAGCGTGCCTTTACCTATGTAAATAAATGCTATGGCAAATGCTAATGGGACACTAAATAACTCACAGAATTTGCATGGTATATCGCATTGATTTGTGCTGCTTTTAACATATTATTTAGTCAATTTTTTACAAGAAGGACCTCTTCTGACAGTTATAAAAACTACTATGTATACTTTCACGTATGCATACGTAAGTCATATGTAGCTGTTACGTTCGATAGATATTATCAATTGTTGTAATTTAATACAAATATGACCATTAAAAGAAAAGTATTTTCTAAAATGTGCTTCCTAAGAAAATCAGACATTTCCTCATCGTGTTTGCAAATCTATGATGCTTTGGTTTTGCACGTGGGCTAAGGCTTGAGACTATTCTGCTATGGTTTACCGGTGATGAGGAGGTCATGGCTGGATGTTCAAGAGTATTTTTTCAAAACCTTTTTTAAATTCTATTACCTGGTAAATGGAAGTGAACTTTCAGTGAACGCATTTATTTTCACCCCAACCCCATTAAGATACGTGAATATTTTGGATGGATAT
Organism: Timema californicum; assembly: GCA_902141385.1. Taxonomy (NCBI): domain Eukaryota; kingdom Metazoa; phylum Arthropoda; class Insecta; order Phasmatodea; family Timematidae; genus Timema; species Timema californicum. The sequence continues at coordinate 91,786 of CABFOW010000939.1, forward strand.
AAATAAATGGTGAAGCAAAAAAAAAGAGTTTTAAGCAATAATTATGTGAGTTATTTTAGATAATATTAATTTTTTGACAGGCTATAGATAGAATGCCATGTCCCACTCCTTATAAGCGGTGAGAGTTTATATTTTAAACGCCAACTATTTTTTTCCTTCTTAGTACATTAGAGCTTCCAAAATTAGAATACTTCAAGAGTAAGTGATCGTCTATTTATATGTTCGTACTATTAACAAACTTAGTAAGCTATAAAATAAATACCTTCAGTTGACTCTTAGGTTCAATTAAATCCTTAAAACCACACTTGTGGTTTTCTTGCTCATAAATTTGTAATATTAATGGTTGGGTGGAACAATAGCGTAATTGGGTCTAATTATTTTAAAATATTTGAAACAAGATGACATATTTGTGGTGAAACTCTTTTTTTTAACATCATTGGAACGTTATATTTAGTTTAGAGCCCACTGATAAAAACCAGTAATATCTTTTGTCAGAAGCAGCGATGAGAATAATCACGATTTCTTTTAAAGTGTGATCCTACTTATTTATAATCCATTATGAATTGTATACCTCTAAATACCATAATTGACCGAGCAACTTTATCATTTGTAATTTCATCTGTCTCTCTGGATCTTTTCAACGCAAGAGCAGTCAACGGTGTTGACTAATTTTAACGAAATTCTGTAGGGACATTCTTTAAACGTAGGCTAAATAAAGTATTTACACTGCTTTTCAAGCTGGCTATCCATTTCAATATATTTTCGGCCACTCAAAGATCCTACATTCTCTTGGTTCTACGATAGCTGTCAAGCGTGTGGACCAATTTCAACTAAATATGGCAGAGATATTCATTGAGCCTAGGCAAAAATGTACAGTACATAGTTTCTCAATCTGGTAATCCGTTTCGATATGGCAGATGCTCAAAATGTTTTTCAATTAAAAGCTCATATCAAATTATTATAATGTATAATTATGAGGAAGTGATCAAGTACATAAAGCGTATTAAAAAAACAAACATAAATTTAAATACTGACGTCTTAAACCACGTAAACAATGATTATTTTGTATGAATGTAATGTACTGTTGTATATAAAATTGTATTAACTGGTTTTCTGTGCAATTTGATCGCCAGGGGTAAATATACACTTCAAAAGCAAATAGAAATTACAGAAAATATTTCAACTGTAAATCTAAATAGAGCTCTTAAGGCTGTATTAATGATAAGAAAATGACATAATTTTTAACAAGATGTATTGTATCTAGCGCGTTTTTTTATACTTCGTAACGCTTACTATAAGTTCTTAATAGCCCTTATTTAATTTCGTTTTAAAAGCTTGCGATAAAATTTCAAATAAAGAGTATAGACCTACATTTAAATTGATTATTTCACTGAACCAAAGGACTACAAATTTAAGAAGACTATTATAATGCGATACCCACACAACAGTTTATTTACTCCAACACAATACCTCCTCGGCCCCTTCACCACACACCTCACGTATTTGAATAAAGTTGTGAGGAAATTCTGTCGTAATACTAACTATGCCAACACCGGAACAATTATGAGATATTACCCGCTGAGAGCATCCTAACAAACTACATTATAGTAAGAGTAGCGTTTTGGGAGGAGATTTTTTTTCAAGGAAATACTTATACGACAGCAAATCCCACGCCATTTTTCGCGCACACGCCACGTCTAAGAAAACACAAAAAAAAACCCACTGCAGCTGCAATTTGTTTCGTCACAGACTGTGCAAGAAGGTCTCATCCGCAGTTTTTGAAAACTCATGATCCACATATTACAGCCCGTCAGGGCTATTTGGATACTTACCCTAGGGGGGTTTTGACGAGGAAGGTAGAATTTGAAAGAAATAACCTCAAAGTTTGTAGGCGAGAATGTAGGAAACAATTACGAGGGGAAAAGAAATCTGGAGTATACCTGCATAATGTTAGCTTTGATCTACTTGTCAACAGCAAAGCAGAAATGACGAGACTGATCCTCTTATGTACGTGCCCAACGGTGTGGGTTGTATTATAAAACATTTATTTAAAGCTCCAATATAAATTTAGATTTTTTTTAACATAAGCAGACCTATTATTTGATCGTTGATTGATATCCAATTTTTACGTTTGAATTTTATTTTATATAAATAGTTGCAAAATAAATATTTCAATTGTAGTTGGTAAGCAGCAGGTAATTAAATATTAATACTATCATCGATACTCACATGGTCTAAGGCGTAAGGTTGGTAGTAAAATTTAAATTTCTGTTGATGAAATGGTTGAGTTTCGAAACTTTACTGGGTGTGGTTTTCCACATTGGGTTCATCAATATATTTTTGTCTCTCTGCTAATGCGTGGGCCTTTCCTTTAGCTTTACCAATCATCCTTACTCGATGAATTAAGAGGTTAAATAACGCTTGTATTCAAAAGGTGTAACATAATATAATATCCAATTGAGATAATTGATCAAGCGTTCGTAGTATAGTAGATGCCTTTTAATTTTATTTTCATTTTAATAATATTACCTCTGCAAAGATATATTTCTTACTTTGCGCTTACCTCCAAAAAATATTATAAAATTTAGTTGTATAAGGTTAATGTTCTAACATTATTTTAATATCATTTACAATAGTATACAATAAAAATTGCGTGAGTTTTTAAAGTGAATGACTATACCCACACACATTTTGTTTAATATCATTTGTACACAACACAGATCTAAACTAATATCACTATCTAGATCTTAAGATCCCATCTCATGGTCACTTAACTGATATTATAGGTCTCAATGTCATAGTTTACTATAGTATAATATATAACACCACGCAAAGATGTGATGCCTAGGCTGAGCTGTAATAGCTAACTTAGTAAATCCATTATTATTTATAGATAGCCCATTTTCGACCACTAGCATTTACTGAGAGCTATTAAAATTTGACTTTCTAGAAATATGTCTTGTTTGATTTGTTAGTTATAAAGCTCATCTAAACAGTTATCAAAAGTTTCCTTGTGGATTACTGTTTATATATATCCTACATTATTAACTAAACGGGCTAAAAATGTAAGTAAAATATAATATTTTTCCCTCACCTGTTTTCCAAAATGAGTATTCATTTTCCAAATAACAAGTTTTCTGTGAGAAACAGACTGTTATTGTAGTTTGTGTTGGAGAGAGCACTTAAACACAACGTATTTTATATAATATATATACATATATATATTATGTAGCAGTATATTGTAAACTAAAAACAAAGATTTTTTTGACTAAATGAGAATGCCTCCAGTAAAAATTACAGACCAAATCCTCTAAATTGCTTCTAGAAACACCCAATGCTAAAATAATTTACCTTGGGAAACTCCCAACTTTTCTTACTAGACTTTACCAAAAACCTATAGCTTTATCAGTTTCAATATTCCACCAATTCTTAAGACATTTCCTACAGTTCTGCTCCTTACATTTCCAAGCCAAGTTAAACTTATTCCCCCCAGTGAAAAATATTGAGACATGCAACAGTTATCCGCCAACATGACAACGACATATCTTTCCCCACCCAGTTGTTTCATTTAGGCCCAAAACAATGGCAGCTACAGATTGTCACCTTGAGCATCAAATTAACGTCGTATGGCCGGTATTCCCTGCTCCTCATGACGCCAGGAAACACAATGCTTGCTTGCCAATGAAGGCAGGTGATTCGGGTTTGGCGGATACGGTGGGAGCATGTAAATCAGTGCTGGGCACACGCGAAAATATAACATTGGATTAGTTCATCTTCGCTGTGTGATTCTTAGAAAACACAAGTCTTAAATAAGGATGATTTAAAGTGCTTTGATCTGCCTATGTTATTTTTAATCGCGTTTTAATATCATTTCGGGCCATAAGCATGAATATATACTCCTACCCCTATTCCATTTCATATATGTGTATTAATTACATCGAATAGAAATATGGTGCTCAAAAACAAAGAAGGTACTTAGGAAAATATTTGATTTAAAAGGATATTATGATAATGGAGAGTGGAGGAAATCGCATAATGATGAGTTAAATACCCTGAAACAACAAAACATTGTTAGGAAAATAAACTATCGCAGATTATGTTGGGCAGCACACGCGGCGTGAATAGAAGACTCCAGAACCACATTAAAGGTATTTACTGGCAATAACAATGGGAAGAGACCATAGGGAGGATCTAGGTGCTGATTGGAGGATAATATTAGAGTTAACTTGAACGCGATAGTATGCATTGAGGTAAAATAGTTAGAACCAGCTCAAGATAAGTGTATGTGTCCTACTTTTGTAAGTGCAGTAGCTATATTTGTGTTTATTATATTATAGAGTGAGTAATAGACCAACAATAAGAGAGGTAGGAATTTGATTTAATCTATTCATATTCACGTAGGAAAGTAGACAATGGTTTGAGAAAAAACCTCCTTACCCCAGACCTGGGCTCAAACCCAAACCTTCTTGTCACAATTAAGACAGACCAGACAAAACTAATGCGTTAGAACATGTTCCAGGCAGTACGGTCCGAATAATTGTGGCAAATTAAGCTGGTGAGTCATATATAGCCTTTCCATCATTAATTACGCACTAATCCTCTTGAAACTCATCCGCGGGCCATGGTTGGATCGCGATCCAAGCCTTGCGCACTCCTCGAATTAGAAAGGGACACGCGTCAATGTGCTTAGTAAGTTCATCATGTTACACAACCTGGGAAGGGGCTATGCTGGAGAAGAGATGCTGGTATAGTAACGACTGTCTTAATGAGGACTGGTACTCTCATGAACCACGATAGGCTTAGCCGCGAGCTGTCTTGCGGTACAGTATGCAGGGGCAAGCGCGTGCTAGGCGGGCTTTGGACATAGGCCAGGCCAACTCCCCGCCTAACGCCTTCATGAGTGTATGATTTTTAAGGTAATGGCAGGCTTACATGTATACAAAATAATTTGTCTCTCAATATTTACGAAATACTGTACTTCTTTTTATTTCCTCACACAAAACAGCCAGCACGTGGCAGGAAATACAAAGGTTTTACCGCACTTCTTCCACGCAAATATGAATGAATTTCTTCCAAATTATTCCTGCTCCCTCCCTAGCACATTAGTTTAATTTACGAATGTGTGTATTTTCCAAACGAATAATGAGACGCGAACCACTTCGATGACTGAATGGTCTGAAGCGGTAATCTCACACCAGAAACTAGACTACCGATGATGGGGAAATGGAGGTTTGAATCTCAGTTGGATATAGTGATGGTGACATTTTCAAAATGGTTTTACCCCCTTCTTCTAAGTAAATACGGGTACACATCCTATAAACATAATCTTTTTAATTCTTAAAACAATTAGCTTAATAAGTACATAAGTGCGTTCAACCCGAACAAGTAGTAGAACGCAATGCTAAATAACCAAAATAAAAAAAGTGAGACCCTGTGAAAAAAAAGTTACCCACCACGACTTTATAATTTAAAGAGAAGTATAAAGAGTTTTTAAATATTTGCTCCCCCAGTTTTCGGTAAGTACTTATGCAAAGTTTCAATTGTTTAGGTATATTATTATTATTATTATTATTATTATTATTAGCACTGCGTCTTACTACCTGTTCGGGCTATACGCACTTACGCTAATGTGTAATGGTAGGGTGATTGTGAGATTAAATGAAGGACCTACAGTTTAACGTGGAATCCGAACTACGGTGGAGGCCTGGCATTCCCCACATTCACAAGATGTCTTGTCAGAGGTGAAGGAAGTGTTTGGTAATCAAATAAATCTGTGCCGGGACCAAGGATTGAACCCCGGACCACCAGCACAGAAGTCTGACACTTTACCCCTAGACCACCAGGTCACCACCAATCTCTAACATCAACACTGCTTATGCCGGGATCACGATCAACTTAACGTAACTTAATGTAACGTTCACTTAAAGTTAACTTAATTTATGTGTGATCACGATTCACTTAACTTAACGTAACAACTCGAGCCAAACATATATGCATTCTCGAGTATGATCTGTGGTTTTGTACTATTTGTAAAGTGATGATCTGTGAATGTTTACAGTTTTCAATCAATATAATAAATGTATATTATTAAACATTTTTTATTAATTTAGTTCCCTATTTTAGTTTAGTTATTTTGTTTCAATGTCTGATCACTAGAACTTACGCTAAAGAGTAAACATTGGTCATAATACCAACAAATGAATTACTAAATAGCCCTGTTGACAAAGCTAGTGAATTTTTTACTTTATTCTCTTTGTTAGTCTATATTTGTACTACTTTTTTAAAAAAAAGGAATAAATAAAAAAATAATAATAATGAAAAATTAAACGCAAATACAAGGTTTATAGACAAAAACCTCTATTCCCTATTATTAAAATTCCATCCCACTTTCGTGGTAAAATTGTCTAAGATGTCACGCTCATCATAGACTTGACTGCCGATAATGGAGATATTGAGGTTTTAATCCTGGTTGGGTGTACTCAAGGTGGTTTTCTCTAAATGTTTTTTCACTTTTCTTCAACGCAAATGCGTGTGTATTTCCTCTAAATTATGTTTATTCAACCTTACTATACTAATGTAATTAGTTCATGTGAGTATAGCCCAAACGGTTAGGTACTATGTAGGGCTAAGAAAATAATCAATAACTATCATTAGTCCCATTACTAACATGACAAATGTCATTTTTTACGATGCCAATCTCTTGTTTTTTGTATTTTTCTCGTCCAATTATGGGGTTGACCAGTACTTCCCTAATTTCTTTAAATTGTGAGTAGCCTGTTCCAATTGGAACACTACCCCAATAAATAGCGTCATTGAATTATATATGTGTGCGTATTGTTTTGAGGTAATGCATTTATTACCATCACAATTGTCACAAAAATAAACCAGAGTAAATTCAAGTCCATTTCTGATTTCCTTTTATAGTTTATAGTGACCTAACGTAAACGATTTGGAGTGTTAACCTAATAAAGTATTCTGTTTAGAAAAAGTTATTACATCAGTAATTCGGTTACCCATAGTGAGAGAATCCTGTGCCTTTTCAATATTTTCTCTGAAAACTGGTGGTAAGGTATTCTCATTACTATATTCATATTTTGAAAGCGTATTTTCACTAACAAGTGAAGGATGTTCTACATTCGGTAGTAAATCCTCCAATTCGTCATCTTCATCAAAATGTATGTGTTTGCCTGCATATCTTTGGAACTGGAGGTTCCTGCAGTTGGTGTAAAGTCTTCACTTTCTTGGACACAAGTCCTAAAAACCATTAAATATATATATTTTACATCGTTAGTTATTTCTTACAGAACGTCTTACGATTCATCTAAGCTATTCTCATTTAATTATTATGATAGTGTAAGAGTGAGTAAAGTAGAATAGAGAGGCAATGTACCGCGTTTGTGTGGAGGAAGCGTGGGAAACTGTTACTATTATTATTATTATTAGCACCGCGTCTTACTACCCGTTCGGGTTATACGCACTTACGCTAATGTGTAATGGCAGGGTGATTGTGAGATGAAATGGAGGACCTACAGTTTAACGTGGAATCCGAACCACGGTGGAGACCTGGCATTACTCACATTCACAAGATTCTTGTCAGAGGTGAAGGAAGGGTTTGGTAATCAGATAAATCTTTGCCGGGACCGGGGATTGAACCCCGGCCGCCAGCATAGAAGTCTGACACCTTACCCCTAGACCACCAGGTCACCCGGAAACTGTTACTAAAAGAAGCCTTAGTAGATTACACCAAGCCAGAATTCAAACCTTGACCTCCCGCTCACTAACAAACCAGAAAAACGTGTAATTTACTTGCCATGCATAATGATTTGGGTTTATAATTATTAACCCATAAATTATATAATAATACAATAAACACCTTATATTTTGTGTATATCCAAGGACTATTTTAAGCTTTAGGTAGCCAACTTTCTCGATTACAAAAACTAGCCATCATTTCCGTTTGGAACCAATTTAACGCAGCCATATTTCATTTACAAGAATATCCATTTATTTTTTTACCCACATACATATATTTGGCACATTTTTTGTATACGTTAAGATTTTTTTAGAAAATAAACAAATAAAATATGCCTAAATATATTTTAACAAACACAAAATACAAATACTAATTGTAATATTTTCCAACTACAATTACCTTTTAAGTGATTCAAATTTGTTTCCGGTGAATTATGATTCTTCTTTCCGGATTCTACACCTCTTCTTTAAATCTCTGGACCGTTTTCTTCTTTTGCATACTTTACTTGGAAATGAACGAGGCTTAGACATTTTGTACACTTTAAAATTCACATAAAAGCTAATTAATATCAAGGCCATAGTCGGGAAATTTTATGAACAATATATTATATGGCTTTATTTATGGTTAAAACAATAACAAAATTAAGGTACAAGTACAAATTAGGGCCTGTGTTACCATAAAAAACACTTCAGAGAGCATCCAGAGGTGATTAATATTTAAAAAAATTTCTAGCCTTCGGCAGCTATGGTGTTATGTTGCCATAAAAAAATACTTCAGAGAGCTTCTAGAGGTGTTTAATATTTCGAATTTTTTCTAGCCTATGGCAGTTTTGGTGTTATGTTGCCATGAAAAATACTTCAGAGAGCTTCTAGAGGTGTTTAATATTTAGAAATGTTTCTTTTTTGCATACGGCAGCTATGATGTTATGTTGCCATAAAAAAATACTTCAGATAGCTTATAGAGGTGTTTAATACTTAGAAAATATCCTAGCCTCCGTCAATTGGGGGATGGGCCCACCAACTCTCCCACCCCCTTAAATTATTGGCTGGTTACGGCCTTGATTAATATAAATATATTTATGCCAGTTAAATGATAGCCTACGCTCAAACTAAAATATAAAACTAATCATTGTCAAAGAATACTGGTAATAATAGACTGTACAGCTTTCACACATTAAATAGATAACAGGCACGGACAGTCTAAAATATAATAATAATACTCTTCTTATGTTTTTGTACCTCAATACTTTTCTCAGCTGGTTTTGAAAAGTCTGCTAATGATCTTCTTCCCCCTCATCTCTCCCCACCCGCCCGCCGCTGTCAATCAAAACACAAGCGGTCACTCCTACCTGTGTTTGGTTCTCAACGGTACGGCCCGGTTTGGATGTATTTATTTATGTGAAAATCACATAGTTTCGGGCAATTTCTTAACCAGTTTTTAAAATATTATAGTTAAGAATTAATGAAATACGTCAAATGAACCAGTATTTATTGATTAATAAGGAGAGTTAAATTTAATTTCAAAATTCAAAATAGTTTTCTATTAGTAAATTTATTTGTAAAAGACTGAGAAAGTCTGCCGCCGATTCACTTCATTATTTATTAAATAAAAATTAATATATTGGAAAATATGGTACAGATCATGCCTAAAATATGTTTACCAGTTAAAGCTCTACTTTCCGTACATCCATAAAAAAAAATTAACGCTTTTTCTGGTATTACTTAATACTTGGATACGAACTAGTATTATTAAGTTAAATTAAGCATTATAGCTATTTAAACAAAAAATACATAACAATTTTGCTCTATTATTACTTATTTTAATGTTTTTATTCTATTAAAAAGGCTCCCAACCATAAAAATAATAAAATAAAAATATATTACCACTCTTGCACAGCCTTAACCTAAACGTCTTATCTCGGCTGGTTCAAATGGCCTCCCAATTACCTTTTAAGTCTGTGGCAAACTCACTCTTTAGAATGGTAATAACAGGCCACGTTTTGAAGGAATTGTGACGATCGTCCTAAGGTCCAAGTGTATACTGGTAGGAATGAGACAAGTATTATTAAGAAGAAGGGTGCACTTATTATGTTAGGTGAATATTTAAAAAAATTATTAAAAAGTTTCTCATCACACCCATTATAAAATAACTGTAACCCCAAGTTCACTGGCAAATCAGACCAGACTATACTGACGCCTTATTGCACGTATTCACAGGTGTATGTGTCAGTTTATAAAATTCAAACAATACGTTTATCCCGATATATTTCAAAAGTTCCTCCTTAAACATCTTCATAACAAGGTGTTGTAAAGTCGGGCATTAAATCTTTACACTTTACCTCACACTGGAATGTTAAACGGGTAGCGTGACTCGTGGCTGTATTGAAACGGTTGTCTGGTTTATTTTATTACTGTTATTATTATTTGGTGTTGGCCGGGAGTCAAAGGGGGGACCTATTACCCACTAAATGGCAGCGTGGTGCTCAAAAGTAGAAAGACTTGTTCCGACAACTTCTTAACTAGACCCGAAAAAGTCAGAGAAATGGTTTTAACCGTGTGATTAGAAGGTAGTGACAGTCTGGTTGTCGGCATGATGTAATTAATAGTTTGGAAAAAGGGCTCTCGATACAATTTAAACTAGGAGAGAATGCATTTTTTTAAGGAGAACTGCTTGTCAAAACTCAATAATTTTAATTTTTTTTAAGGGGATGGGGGCTACTTCTAGATACTTACAGTTCATCATTTGTATAAAAAATAAGTAGTAAATGGTTTTTTTCTTGCGAGCTACTTGAACGAACTAGATGGGTCATTCACATCTCATTTCTTTTAAATAGATAATGAGGTGCGATGAAAATACTTGGTGGTAACGGTTCGTAACAACAATCTTTTTATTTTTCACATGGTGCTCAATTGCTTTCCAAAATATTATCAGAAACAAGGAGAACGTTTTGAGAACTTAATTGAATTAATGTTGCATTGGTTTCCACGTCCTTATAGGTGTTCAGGATATACGCATCTAACTCCCCTATTAGGGAATTTATGAACAAAGTAATTTAAAAAATTGAGGTAATTAACTTACACTTTCTGAATCAAATAATAATACCAGTACACGAATTATAAGTTAACTTAAATCTATAACATACCCAATATCCAGCTTTTAATTCATCACTGTGAAAGGGTAAACTTACATTTCACCAATAGTACATATTTGGGCCATACCAGAAATCAATACCAGGACCTTTAGCTCAGCAGGAAAATATGCTACTGATTGAGCCAAGGTGTTGAACTAGCTAAATAAAGCTTAGAATAAATGCACTGGTATTTACGTGAAGAGAGAATTGGAGACAGTTTAAGATATATTACTTCAGTACTCGGAACTGGGATTATGAGCACTACTTCACCGTCACCCTTTAGTAGTGGCGATGGACTTGGTGTTTAGTCCTCCTGCGGGTTGAATTAATGTTAACATATATTTTATCTACGTAAACCATGTGTTAATACCCGTTCAGGTTGCCTGATGAATTATTATGTTGGTTTTCGTGAAAAGAAGTTATAATTTTAAATAAATTTCATTTACATTTGCATGGAATTAGAAGGGAATTTTTAGAGAAAAAAACACCTTATCCTCTGCGTCACTGACAACTGTGTATATTGCAAGACATACGCCTTATATCACGTGACCACATATACAGATTGGGTAAGAGGAGGCCAAGATTTGATTTAATGTATGATACAAAGAATGTTAAAAGTGTTAAGGGAGATATTCTCATTTATATGATTGAAACTCGTTATTTTACTGATAATTTTCTTTTTCCTAAATAAATAATCAAATATAACCTCAAAAAACAAAAACCACTGAATACGAGCTGATCTATCTTCAACATAGCTAAGGCCCACACTGGTGTGCAGGCGAAATAAATACTGTATCAAGATCATTTAGTCTGATCTTACGATAACGGAGAGGTCGGGACTAAAATCCTGGGACGGAGTACTGAGGGTACGTTTTTCCTATTAGTGTAATTAAACCCGTATTGCCAGGATGGGTAGTGACTAATGAGACGCGGAACAAATAAATTAAAGTTAGGGTAGTGGATAAGTTACCGAACCTTGGCTGACTTGAGTTTGATACTGACCTAACAGTGAGTTATTCTAGCAGATATGGTATCACTAGAAATATAGAATTTTGACCTTACTACTAATTGAACCAGAGAATATTAGATTTTTATATTCAGCTTCCACAAGGCGACGAATAAGAATCTTGATCGTGGCTGAGGCACTCATTATATTTTACTTTCGTTCATGTCATTGGTTGAGGAAGAAGTTACTTAGCTTAATTTAATTAGATCAGCAAAGTTTACTATTATTATTATTTACTTAATAGATACCTCTAAGCTAAATAATTCTAAGAGTCAAGCTTAAGAGGGCTACCTACCTCGGTGAGAAGCCATGCAGTTTTCCAAAAAAAGTTCACGTTGTTTGATGAGTGACTAGTTATTTCGAAGTACAGTTCTTGCAAAAATTGAGGTGAATGGTAGCAACATGTCCTGTATCTCATGCAGCTCGTGGCTTTTCTTTGCTTAAATTAGTATATTCCTTCACCTGTCTGATGTGAGCATGATTTTAGAATATGTATCCAATATAAAGCGAGTGCGTGATATTATTGTCAAAGGAAAATCCCATATATTATTTCTGCTTTCAAAATCCCTTTTTCTCAAATAATACAAAGCCTACAGCGATAAATAATATATTAGTGGATACGATTTTTTACAACTTCTGAAATAGTATATTCAGTTTACGTTAAAACACATTGTTTAAAACTGAAGCTAAAAGAAAAATATTAATTCAAGATGATTGCATTCTGACATCAAATATTGTATACAAAGCGGTATTGTAAATAGTAAATACGTTCACAACCATAAACTCTCTTTGCTACTTTGTGTCTACACTGCGCTGAGTATTTAATTTCAACAACCCAACAAAAGACTAATTTTGTGAAAGGGGGAGGGGGGAGGGGCCGGGGAAGGTTTTTATGCGAAAGCTTTGCAAGGGCTTACTGGTAAATATCTTATTTGCAAACAATACATTGTTTAAACATTAAATTTTATACAAACACTTAGATTCACGCAGAGATGGATTCAAATAATTTTAGCATTTTTCCTCCTGAGACACGACCAAATTACTTCTAAGACTAAAAAATCATTACCCAAGATATATCCTTAACCCTGAAGGCGGGGACATCACCATTTAGTACACAAGGTGGTTAACCTAAAACCTCCTTGATTAGGAACTCCACAAGTTGTCGCCCTGGGTGGTTACCAGAAGAACACCCCGAATATGAACGTCACAATTAGTCCCTCAGGGTGGTTCCCAGAAGAACATCCCGAATATGAACGTAACAATTTGCCCCGCAGGGTTGTACCCAGAAGAACACCCCGAATATGAACGTCACAATTTGTCCCCCAGGGTGGTTACCAGATGATCACCCCGAATATGAACGTCACAATTTGGCTCCCGAGGTGGTAACCATAAGAATTTCCCTAATAAGAGCGTCACAAATTGGCCCTTAAGGGGGTGGACAGAAGAAATGCCTGTCAAAGTGATAGGTAGCAGAATAACTCTATGAGGTACGCCATAATTTGTCCCCAGATGTGTTGACAAGAAGAACACCCCGAATAGGAGCGTTCCAATTCGCCACCCAAGGTGCTGGCCAGAATAATTACTTGAGCATGTATATTAAAACATTTTCACCCCATATTGAGGAATGACCATTTCACAATCGATTATCCTTTACAGCCTATGTATATAATATTTAAAAAATATATAAGCCTTCGAGTGGAAAATTATTTAGAATTTATTTTGTTTAATGTTATTATCTTTTATCTTTATAAAAAAACTATATTTTAAATACTGCGAGAGAGCTTAGCTTCTAAATGAGTTCCAACACTCCAAAAATCGTCCCCCATATCTAACATTTTGGACATTTAATGATAAGGTTGATTTTTCACCTAAAACAGTGCCCAGGAGTCAAACCCAGTTGCCCTCCAGATGACATAAGTCCTTAAAGAATTTGCTAAAGGTTTGACTGGAATCGAACTAGTGTACTCTCGTTAAGTGGTCGTTTACTCACAAGCAAGGACATACACTTTGCTCGGGGATATTACTCTCTTGTGGTTGTGGCACTTGGTAATGTCTTATCTACCAGTAGGAGAAAACCAAGAAGCCGGTTTCTTCAAGTAGCCTGGTCTATGCGGGTACAAATTATGTGTTCGGGCTTACATCAAGGACTGTCTGTCCCCATGTCTGATTTGTCAGACAGGCTTAATACATGCACATATTAACGTTTATTCTTAAATCCCACTTGGTGCCTGTCATATTCTAATTTCTATTTATTATTGTGCTCATCTTATACCGAAATATTAATTAGATTTTTAGATAGAATGTTTTAATTACATAAGTAGCAATCTCATCAATAAACTTTAGGCTACCCTATAAAGGTCGGTTAATGTTTGTATGTCCTTGTCATCAATCTGTAGAGATAAGTAAACATTTGTGTGCCCATGTCATAGATCTATATAGGTCAGCCAACATTTGTCTTGCCTTGTAAATGAGCTAAACAGATCGACAAAAGGTTAATATTTCTAAATGAACTATACACCTCGATACATTCTTGGTTTCCCTTGTAAATGAGCTACACAGGTCGATCAATGTTTGGTTTTCCTTGTAAATGAACTATTCAGATCTATCTACGCTTGTATTGCAGTGTAAATGAGTTATGTTAAAGGTCAATGAACGCTTCTTTGTCCTTGTAAATGAGCTATAAAGGTTTTCCAACGTTTGTATAGTTTTGTAAATGAGCTATTGGGGTCATTTGACACTTGAATGCTCTTGTAAATGATATATAGAAATTGGTAAACGTTTGTCTATGTTTATAATCGAGCTATAGAGGTCAGTCAACGCCTGTCTACCCTTGTCTACCCCTGTAAACAAGATATTAAGGTTAGTCAATACTTGTATACCCTTGTAAATAAGATTTTAAGATATTTCAACGCTTGTCTAACCTTTTAAACAAATAATCTATAGAGGTCATTCAACTATTGCATTCCATTTTAAATGGGCTATAGATTTAAATTTACACTTTTATCTTGTCTACCCTTGTAAACAAACTATATAGTGGGCAGTGCTAATAGCCAAATATTTCACTTGTAGATACCAGCGCCAAATTTGGTACAAATCTTCCTTATGTATTCAAGAACCGAGATCAACTGGGAGACAATCCCAGAAACCCTTTTGGCGCGCTGTGATGACGTCATTAAAATGGCTGCCATCTGACCCTACCTCACAGCTTTCACACAGCTATATTGCAAGAACCACTTAATAAATCATCATTGAATTTTACGTAATATGTTCTTGTTTACGTATTAAAAAACATAATACATCCATCATAGCTCCCAGAAACCTTTGCGGCTGTCTGTGATGAAGTCATCAAAATGGCTGCCATCTGACACTACTTCACAACTTTCAACCAGTTATATTTCAAGAACAACTTAATTAATCATCATGAAATTCTACGTGGTGCTTGTTAACATATTTAAAAACATAAATCAGCCCCTAATCCTTTTTCTTTTTCATTACTTGTATGTTAATTGACTCAGAAATGTAACAACTAATTAACCAATTGTCATTATACCTAGTACGTTCCTTATAATTCTCATTCTTACTTCTCCTTACTTTTATTAAAATGAATTTAACTCATACAAATCAGCCAGTATACATTCTCAGAAGACCTTGCATTGGAATTAGATGACGTCATCAAAATAGCTACCCTCTGTCACTACCTCACAACATTCACCTAGGTATATTGAAAAAAACGTTTAATCAATCACCACGAAATTTTAAATGGTATTTATTTAATTATTAAAAAATATAAATCAGCCAGTATATACTCACAGAAGATCTTGCAGCGGCATGTGATTATGTCATCAAACTTGTTGGTAACTTAGTAGTACCATACAAACATCACCTAATTATAGTTCAATAACCACCGTATTTAAATTTGAAGCTGCTCTACCACTTGCGGGTGACTAGTTCTTTGAAGTGCGTGCTTACGTCTGGTATTGGTGTCCATACAGGATCATACGTAAAGTCATCACGTTTCTTCCATCCCTGGGCACATGGTTCCAACAGCATAGGATTAGCTATCAGACCATTTTTCCAGTTTACACTTAAAGATTACAGGTTTCAAGTGCTGCAACAATGCATCAGAAGCTGGTGGGATTTTATCAATTCCTCCGTTTTGATGGGTAAGAAGTATTCGTCTAGTCTCATTAGCATCTTCTGCAGTAGCTGTAGGATGATACATAAACATCATAAAACGCTAAAGCATAGGGAATGCAAGATTTGTATGTGTAAGTGTTTTAGGGATGTCCAAATATTTTTGGTAAGAATCATCAACATCCCAAAATAACACCAATCCCCTCCAAGTTTTTTTTTTACCAACAGCTAAAAGGAAAGAATCTGTGTCACATCCTGTGAAGCAATGGAAAAAGGGAACCACGGGGAAGTTGGGTGTATAATTCAATAACAGGCAGATATTGAACATTCCTCCTAGTTCCGTACTCAAACTATAACTTTAGTAGGTCAGAACTCAGAAATCTGGGCGATATTAAGGCTACACTTATTACATCATATGAAGTAATTACTATTTTATTCTGAAAATTCATTAACTACTATTTGTTTATATGTGCATAAGACATTCTTCTCATCTAGTTCCATTGCCGTCAAGTCATTTACTAAGATGATAAACAGTTATTCTTTATTTTTGTCATCTCCAAGGAACCTTTTGAAATTCATTGGTACATTCACTCCAGGTCTTACAGCTATTCTGTTACCTAAGCCTTTCAACTGTCTTGTGTCCCTCTTTAGCCTATTCTCCAGGTACTGGTCACATTCTATATAAATTCTTTGCTGATTTCATTATTTTCTGGACACAAGGTTAAACAATAGTCTGACTGTACTGCTCAAATGTTGTAAAGCTCCTTGGTGGAATCATATGGACAAGGGCGGCCTCATTAATAATAATAGCGTTTGCTTCTGGCTGCAATGTAGCTGTTGTGATACATTTGCATACACCTGTATTGCATGAAATAATGTCAGATGCACTCATAGTTTTGAAATGTTTTCCAAATTCAGAAATTGAAGGGGTATACGGGTGGTTTTCATGCGAAAAAAACTTAATTGGCGTCTTCATCTCTCCCTTGACTGGCAACATACCATTTGAAGTGCACATTGCTATCTATTCTCAGTTATGATATCATTTTAATCGTTCAAAATTATCAAATGTAAGGGATTTTCATAATAATTTTTAAAGAAAATTAAAATTTATTTGTTTTTTCACGTTATTTCGATTGAGATTGAGAAAATAGCTCTTGAACTATAATTACGTAACGGCTGTAAGGTACTGTAGAGGTGACTGCCATCTTGATGACGTCATTACATTCTGCCGCAGGGCATTCTGAAATTGTGTATCCTGATTAAATTAGGTTTTATAATACTTAAGAAAGTAACGTAAGAAACTTCATCACAATTGATTATATGGGTTTTTAAATATAGCTGGATGAAAGTTGTGAGGTTGTATCAGATGACAGCAAATTTTATTACGTTATCTGATGCCGATGAAACTTCTCCTGGGAGTCTATACTGGATGTTTTATTTTTTCCAATACGAAAACAAGTAATCACCTAAAATGTCATGATGAAGTGGTTCTTGCAATATACCTGGGTGAATATTGTGAGGTAGTGTCAGATAGCAGCCATTTTGATGACGTCATCACAGACCACCGCAAGGTTCTCTGGGAGTGTCTCCTGGTTGATTTCGGTTCTTTAATGCATAAAGAAAAACTTTACCAAATTTGGTGCTGGTGTCCGGAAATGAAATATTTCTGCATTATTTGCCTCTAACAGTGTCCAATAATAGAGGCTATTCAACACGTCTTGTATTACTTTATAAAGGAGCTATAGATTTAAGTCCACACGTCTTTTCTTTTGTCTACCCTTGTAAATAATCTATAGAGCTCATTCAACGAAAATTTAATAAATTCTAATATTTTGATAAGCTTTATAGACCTATAACAGATAAGGGAATAAGTAGATATAAGTAGTAAACTTGATTTATAGAGGAGCCTGTACTGTCATAAAGTGACCTAGTTTGTAAGTCATGTGTTGAAATAAACTACATATTTAGTTAATTGCATGATAAATATGGCCAATTATAGACATACTATGACCAACACATGTAACCCACTTCAGTGGCTGAACGGTCTAAGGTGTCATACCCTTAATAGACTCACCTGATGCTAAAGGGGAGATCGGGGTTTGAATTCTGGTTGGATGTACTGAGGGTTAGTGGTTCCTAATTTGTTTCTCAATCTCCTTCAACTCAAATGTGGGTAGATAATTTAAAAAATGCTTTCTTCCTTCTCCCTAACTTTATTGAGTAATTATTTTATATGGGTATAGCCTGAATAAGTACTAAGACGCGATAGCCCGCTTTGGTGGTAAAATTGTCTATGGTTCCCAGCCTGGCGGGTCAAAGAGTGAGGCTGGTCACAGATTGACGTTTTGGTTGTTGCGACACAAATGCCGCAACCAGGACGTTCTAGTGTTTTGCGTTGTTTCATATGAGATGAGTCAGACTAACGACACAAACATAGCGACAGATTTGAAAACGTTGATGCGAACGTTTCCAGGGAGTAGCGACCCCTTTCATATGAAACAATACAATACACTAGAGTGACCTAGTAGCAAAGTTTGTGTCGCAGAGACCAAAACGCGCCTAGAACGTGTGTCGGTCACCGGCCTAAAGCACTCAAGCTCATTCACGTGTTTATCTCTTCTCCTTCATATCCCTCCTCCTAACCTACCATTGTGACCATGACCAAAGAACTTTCAACTACGACTTTCATGAAAACTGAACAAAGTTGTCGACTTGAAGACGTGGAAAGGGTTTCGCAGTGTGCTCTGACAAACATAAATCCCAATATTAAAAAAAAACTGGCGAAAACATAACATTGCCAACCATTACACTAGTTTTCAATATTTTTTTGGAGTACCATGTTGCTGCCAGTATTAGAATGAGTTTTGTATCCAGTAAAGAAGTGGTTGGAAAGTTTTTTTTTTAGATTTTTATAACCATACCAAAAAATAGGGGGGAGGGGAGGGAGCACACATGGGAGTTTGATGATCTAGGGTGTCAGCTGAAAAAGGCTGTAAGCTCTAACCACTGTTCTAAGGCATCACTCTTGCAATATACTGGACTACGGATGACGGGGAGATCAGGTTTAGAATCTCAGTGGAGGGTACCAAGATTTTTTTTTCCATAAATTAGTTTACACTCTCACTCAGCGTAACTACTAGGCGTGCATAGGCGTACAACCGGAAAGGGTAAAAAGCTTCGGTTCTAAAACAAAGTCCAAATAACAACCGTGGCCACACTGTCACAGGCGTAAGTCTTGTCTAAGTTAAGGTTTACCTCATAGTGGGCGGTCAAAGATCGAATCCTGGCTGGGTGTAATGTATTTTAATTTTTCTAAACGATACCTGCCTCTCCCCATTATTCCTCCAAGCAATTTTGGGTACACCATATTTAGATTCTATCTTCCAAATCTTTAACCAATTAGAGAATATATTGACTCATACCTAACGGATTGTAGAAAAAAAAAAAATATATTAATAAACGTAATTGTGAGTTCAGACCACTCAACCAACACACAAACCCTAATATTATTTTTAGGTATTACTTGGTATCAAATCAAAGTTTCCTAGCTTTGTAGATTTATTCAACAGGTATGTATGAAGACCCAAACTTGAATCACTTATTATAATATAATCAATAATAATGGTGGTGTTCCATGCACATTAAATTGGGCAGACCTAACACGCGCATTCTGTTACCTGGCATGGGCTAAGAGCCACTACATGTATAAGTTATAACGCTGGTTTGTTTTGTAGACATGAATATGTCTCCTGTGGCTACAATGCCTCCTTCCATTGACATATAATAAAACCTCATTTTAACACACCAATGAAATGAAGACTGTTGTATCGAGGGCAAAAACTCTGGACCCTCTCATTAACAGTGCATTTTATTCCTCCCCGTGGTGTAGTGATCAGTGCACCCGGATGTGAATCTAAGAGTCCTGGGCTCGATTTCCCACTGGTACCTTGGGTATTTTCCTCTTAAGAGGAATTATCCCAACGATCTCCAGGGGTTGGTAAATAAGTCTTAAGTTAGGTTTAAGACTCCCAATAACTTACACCTTCTTTATCATTACATCATCTCATTGCAGTTACGTGTGGACAACATCGATAGGTGTTCCCTGGGCAACGTTCGGTGCCACCAGAGCAACGAATATTCTACACACAGGCGACGAGATTGGATGCTATGTCTCTCCCGGTCAGTAATGACATATGATTAAAAAAATACTGTACCTTAAAGTTAGCTATTAATAATTGAACGTGACTAATGTTAGTACATTAAACCCATAATACAATAATTACCAAGTATGAACATTAAATACACAAAATTAAAAAAACGGCTCTTTTTAAAACAAGCTAGCATAATATATGAGTATATTGCTCACATCATTGTGCAACTGAATAAAGGCTTCAGTTTTTTCATGTCTGTTTTGGCACGGGTGGGTATGTTTACGTATGAAACCTTGAGGGGTGTACCGAGAGGGATTTATGCCAAATGGTTTATTACCCTCTACCCCACAAATGCAGACAGGCTCATATGTTTTATATATATATATCCTTCCCTATCCTTAACTTAATATTTTAGTTAAATTAAGATAGCACGGAGGAGTAGTAAGAGCCGCGAGCAAAAAATAAATTCCAGTTACGTTTACTAAGTTGCTAAGTTCAAAATATTATCCTACTCTGCCTCCACGCCCATACCTGTAATAATTATAAGACTTGAAGAATAGATAAACAATCTTTCTAGATATATATGTACATATATATATATGTACATATATATATATGTAAATAAGAAGTGGAACGTAAAAAATTCCATATATATGTGGAAGTATATATATGACATATATGGAAGTATATATATACATATATATATGGAAGTATATATATATACACACGTATATATATATATATACATATATATCTCTGTCCAGAATCTTTGTTGTCCATTTCAATGATCTTAAAAGCTCAACTATGGGAATATTGTAGAGGGACTACCTAGCAAGTGGGCAAGAATAGTAAACCCAAAATAATCTGTTTTTTATAGATCAAACAGTATGACTTTCACCCAAATAAATATATTAGATGCAAAAATGTTAACTTAAAATCAAAATTACCCTAAACTAAGACATGCTCAATTAATAATATTATTTCTTTTGTGTAATATTAGCTACAAACAACCCCAAGCTAATAAAAGCTAACCTCTCATATTTATAACGATTAAAAGTTATTTTATGATAGGTTGGGTAGATTTGTTATAAGCAGTTGGTCTAGGACACACACACTATCTCATTATTTAGCTAGATAACTATTTATCTATATAATCAACATGTTCTCACATATAGTTCAAGCTGTAATCGTCCACTTTTCACAAATGAATGAGCCCATTGTGACGAAGTGAAATAAACATAAATGCTACGTCTATGGTTCAAGTTGTCAAACCTGAGTCAAGTCTAACTTAACTTAGTTTGTTCTACACGAGCTATCGAGCCAATACGGCGTTTACTAATTACATGCCCAAGGAAAAAGAAGGAATTATTATTTACTTTTCAGAAGCTTACAGTAAAAATAAGATACATTTTAGCCAATACGACCAGTTCTTCAAATTATTTTTGGCGACGGTCCAAATTTTCTGAAGGGAACTTAGAAGAACATAACATGTTTTTCGGGATTACGTACAGATGATGAAGTTTAAATAGTTGACAGAAAAACATAAAAATGATTAATATAATTAATTATTAAGGGTTTTATAATTGTGAACTACGAATCACTTAATTTTAAGAGGTACTAGTTAACTTGCTATAACCAAAATAACGAAGCTCGAATCAATTTCAATCACTTACCATAAATTACATTGACTATTATTAACAATCATATTTTAGACTAAACATGACCAAAATTAAATTAGTATTACAGGATATAATAAACATTACCTTATAAAGATTCCTCGGGAGAAAAATCATTAAAGGTTAGCATACGGATTTTTTTAAATAATCTTAGAAAACATTTTTTTTTGCTCTAAATGGATATTTGTTCAAAATTTTACATTATAAATAATTGTATGCGTTCATTTTTATATAAAAACCTATTTTATAGTAATTTAGGGCCTAACGAAAACTGATTTTGGTAAAATTTGAATCATAAAAAATAGCTTTAACTGTTTTGTTCAGCGGTGTTATCGGGGGACTATTTTACATGATCAATAATAAGCTCTCTTTATTATTCTAAAATAGAACAATTTAAAAATAATTTACTTAATAAATTAGACTAAAATTAGAACTATTTGGAATTGGTCTTTAAGATTTTGTTCTAAATGGGTACCTGGGAATATATTTTCATGATAAGTAAGAACAAGATTTTTATTTTACAAAATAAAATAATTTAAGGATAATTCACAAATAACTTCATTTTGAACATTTGAATTATTTTTAAATACTTGAAGAGTTTGGATTGTAATCTTAAAGAGTGTTTATTCTGATTAACCAGATGATGAGTTTATTTTTATGAGGAAAACTTACTTAAGTTTAGTTTACTGAAAACTTATTTTTGAATAATTTTTTTTCGAAGCTACACAATATGATTAGTTTTTACGATTATGTTGTGCTGTTTATTTTTCTTATTATGAATTCAAAGTCCTTGAACAGTAGATATTATCTTTTTTTTTGAAAAACAAAATGCTTTATTTTATTTTTACTTGTTATATTTTGCCTTTTACTACCCATCTGGACTAGTGCTTACATTAGGAGGTTTGGCAAGTATTGCCTTAAATTCTATAACTCAATATTTCACCCCTCACCCTTCAAGTTCCCTTAACCCAAACATAGCTCAATCCGTTACGTTGCATGTTGAGTGCATTAATTAGTGAAGTAGCCTATATGGGGGACGAGGGGGTTTGGAAGATGTGGAGGGTTGGGGGTTGGGGGGGTTGTAGCGCTGTCAAGCTAGGTAGGCCTAAATGCGTGGGAATGCTGCCATATGGCACAGTCGGTGGGGCCCAGTCGGCGTGGCATGGCGTGGCGTGGCTCTATTATATTAATGGGGAGGGGGTGCAAGAATGCTGTTGACCGTTGAGATCTGATTAACTCAAAATCCCAACTGAAAGCACAGCCCCACAAACCTTCCCACCACCTTCTCCCCTTCCTATAAACACACATACTCCCCTAAGCCGAGGAAAATAAAAATGCGTGGTTATTGTTATAGAGTATGGTATATCAATTAAATCGTTATCTAATGTTCCTTCGAAATTAAAAATTATGAGCTTTATACTGAAGTAAATGTAATTTTATAATTACGAAATACCCACACTGGTGGTCACGATAACTAAATTTATGGCTCATATGTTTGGTTTGCTTTTGACCGAGAATCTAGGTTTCTAATTCCGTCTGTAATGATAAATTGATAAATTATTTTCCTCTCTCCAATCACAAAAATACAGTTGCATATCCGCTCAATCCTCCCACCGTCATTTCCACACCACTATCGAAATTAACTGAGCAAACTTAGTCCGAAGTAAAGTTTGCAAAATGCTGTGTTACCAGTGACTGGAAGCTCGAGGCTAAAAACTCAGGTGGGTGTATTTGGAGGGATGAGATGTATCATTATATTTTTACAAAATATTACATACTCTAATATGAGTGCATTTTACTTAAGTTACCTTTTAAATTCTTGTCCTCTTAGAATATGTCGTTATTACCTTAACGTTGAACGTACTAGTAATAATACGTTTACGTCAATCTCCTTAAGACTTGAGGTATATAAAGATTCGGATATTGAAGAAAGGGGCTAGGTTTTAATTCCAACAGGCTTAGGTGGCAAACAAATTTTTTATAAACTTTAAATAAAATGAATCAATATTTGCTAAATAATTCTATTATTTAAGTCAAATTTACCCTTATCAAAGCACAAGTGAACTAAAAGTAAATTTGTCAAGCCTCATTCTTGTCTGTAAGTAATGGGGAGGTCAGAATTTTAATCCCGGACATGTATAGTGATCATGGATTTAAGTCAATTGTTTCCATTTTTCCTTACATGAGAGTGCGAGAACATTTCCTAATAAAATATGACTTCCTTATTTTTACATAATTAGTTTAATTAAACGTGGGCATAAAGCAAAATAAAGTTAAACTTTATAATAAGAGAGTAAAAGTGAGCTCAGCTTTTTAATTTAGTACACACCAAAGGAAAATATGTTAAAGTTTGCCCCCATGTATTTTTGTTTTAAATATTAATAATCTTTTTACCAAGGTCTAGAGTCAAATTTCAGAATATTTAAGAGTTCAAGACATGCATGTTCTATGACTTTAATACATCAGTTCTTTGATTTTGAAGTTTAGTAAAATTAAAAATTCACAACATTATTTATAATAAATAATATCGGATGAAATTAGATATAGGAATAAATGCAACTATTGCATTGCCAGTAACATTACTATAGCTGTATTTTCCTAAGAGTGAAATTTTGAATCGCGTTTAAGAAAATACGAACTTGATATTTTATATTCAATATTAATATCATATAATTAGGTATAAGTATTGACCATATTTTTCAAAAATGACAGCTGCAGATTACATTAATTGACGTATGGTTACGTTAAATATGACGTAGTAACATTTCTAGCTACCAGATATGTCCATTGTTTATTCTTAGTAAAATTGTTACATAGTTGACGCTGAATAGTAGGGTTAGAATATTTATACCTTTAATAAACGTAAGATATGTATACAAATATGTGTTTTGAATGTCAAAAGTTGACATAAAAGTTAAAATATTATTACAAATATAATTTCGACTATTTTAAGTAAATCCTCCATGTCTGGTATTTTGTAAAATCTTAATTTGTTGGAATAGATTAAATATAAAATCAATAGTCATTCAGACATTACAAATAATAATTATTAGTAGGATTAATAGTTTGTAAAAATAAAAGCTTTTCCCACTAGCTATTAAAAATTAAATGGATAATTATTCAAAATATTTACTATATGTCCTCTATCTGGTTTAGATTTTACCTAAAAGTTAAAAAGCCCTACATATATAATTAGAGGCAAAATAAAAAGGACCAATTATTGTATTCATGGCAGCTTTAGAAATGTATACATCCTGCTAAACATTAAAATGAATTTTAGAATAAAAATACGACGTGTTCTAAACATCCCAGTGCCACTGATTAGATCCTAATACTACCTAATTACCATGAAATGTAGACGTTTACTAGCCCTAGTTAGGTATTTATTACAAGCAACGCATATATTAACTAAACTTATCTAATAGGCATGAATAAAGTTTTATTTTATAGTAAAATGAACCTGAGTGAGAATGGAAAAACATTCAAGAAATACATTCTCAGAACACCCAACACAGACTTGAATCCCAAACCCCCTGTCCCTAAAGTTCTTGTATAACAATAGAGTGAGGCGTTAGACCATGTGACCACTGACGTGGGCTAGCCGGGTATTATACCAACATACGTAATTATACAAATGGGCACGCAGACATAGGTGTCAGTCTACTATCATTTGGTGTTTCGGTGAAGAGAGGTTAGATTTCTTGTCCAGACAGGGGCTTTTTCTCCATTATAGTTTATCAATCTTTTTCCATGAAATTGCGGTTTAAATAGTTTTTAAGTTATATTTAACTCATTAAATAAGTTTAGATTGAGGGAAATCCCGGACAAATAATAAGTAATGGAGCACATAAACTATGTAAGGAAGCACCAAATTTTGTGTCATACTGTATTCAAGTTTCTAACTATACCAAACGTCAACGCAAAAATTATATAGTTGAGTTTTACATTCATGTGTGACATAACAGGTTATGGAAAGGGGTGATAGAGTAGGAATAGTTTTGCTTGCATGTTCAAATGGTGTTCAGACCGATGGCTACGATAATATCACGATCTGTATCAACTGTGGGTTTTTAGTGCGTGTCCCGCGACATGTAGCTAAGTTCTACCTGACGCGTATTATGAAACGCTGAAGCGTGTAGTTTGTCCGTGACCCCCCGCCACCTCACCTAACCCTAAACAATCAGACACGCATTATTAAAACTAACCATATGTTCACGTGCTGCATATATTAAAAGAGTTCCCATAATGTATTCTGTTATTAAAATGACCAATTAATTTATGATATTGTAACGATCATATTTGTATTTCCCGTTTGTTACATTAATTATATATTTAGTAACAAGATTTTTTTTAAAATGAGTACGTTTATACAAATCACTTATTTTTCAGCTAAATATAAGTAATAAATATGATAAAGTTAGTTTGAAGGAGGATCATTCCCATCAGCGAGGAAAGAGCAAGAAAAAACCAAAGTGAAAAAATCACATAAGGAAAATCAGTCCCAGTTAATCAGGAATAAATTCGAACCATAACCTCTTCGTCACAGGTTATGCAATCTAATGTTAACCTGACGTATTTTTCAGTGATATTACCAGTGCGAAAATACTAGAGACGTTCTTGTAGCTTAAAATTGTTCTGGCTTTTAAATGGTTGCCTCAAAGATATTGCTAGTAACTTAAACAATAATTATTTCAAATTTATAATTAAAAACATATATTTATAATTTTTAAAATAAACCTTAAAATAAATATATTTTAACTATAAAATAACTATATTATGTATTATAAATCAGCCATAATATTTATTATATTGAAACCGACTACAATGTATGATCCAATTTTCGTAGAAAGCCCATTATTTAAAAACAGGAAAAATGACAGAATGGCAGAAATAAAAATATTACCAATTTGTATTTATATTATTAATGAGTCAATAATATAAATGTAAATTATATAGTAAAGAATAAGTAAGTATTATTGTAAGGTTTGGTACATTTTAGAATACTTCATAATTAGCTAGCAGAATTACCCAGCATTCCCCATGGTAATCGCACAATGAATTGCTGGATACGCTGGGCAACGCTTTTCTTTGCTTCAAACAGACAGAAAATAAATGCTTTCATTTAATTCTTCCAAAACCGGTTTTAATAAATAAAAAAAAGTATTTTCAAAAATGTAATATTTCAGCTTCGAGGAGTCACATGTTCGTGCACAGGAGTTATTAATTTTAAAATGTCATCCCTCTGAATACAGTAGATGCAGAGTACAGTCTATGCTCATGACATACAGACAAAATTTTATTTTATTAATATACTCGCAGATAAATCAAATAATACATAGTTCTAGAATACCCAATTTTAGTGACTTTCAATAAATGGGTCGATATTTAGATACATATAAAAACTGGATTTATTATCACTTTAAAGTAAGATGGAAAGGATCATGAGTAAGTCAATATTTTTGTAGTGTCTCAACCAAAAATATTCTTTAGGACAAAATAAGTAATATAGTAAACCAGTAGATTCGTCTAGTTTAATTTAGAGTAATTTAAACAGTTACCTAATATTTGTAATGTGCCTTGTGCACAGACAAACAATATACACAGACATTCAACCTTCAGGTTAAAATGGATGCGCTCCTTTTGGCAGTTTGAGTCCTTTAATACAAGGATCACGGTGGTTAGTTCTATCATCACCCAGCATTGAAACTAACGAAGTCCAGTGTTGAGAGACTCAAGTGGTCAAAAGGAGTGCTGTGAAACCCCCGTAAGGTTGAGAGTCTGTTTCTTACGTGTCTGTGGCCTAGTGGCATTTTGCACATAGACGAACGGGCAGTAATACGAGGTGCTAGGAAGAAAAATCGTGGCATTTGATGATAAACTTTTTAAATAATAATAAAACTTCCTTGTAAACTACCATAATTCCCGTGGCCTCAGACAAGGATATACCAAATTTTTGGCCTTAAGGAAGTTCCACTGCGCTCCTTGAGCCAAGTTGAATCCATCAACACAGAAGTTCATTAGTGTCGATGATCAGTGATAAACTACTTCCAAATCTGCAGTTATTAATTGACTCAATTTTAACATGTCCATTAAAAAAAATTATTGTAATTGGCAGTCTGCCTAGGGTCTTTGTGTCGTAGGATTATATGAAGAGGGGGTTGGGTCACTTTCTAAACCTAGTTTTTGGATTAATATTTGTATATTCTATCTAGTGAAATCATATTAAAAATTAGTTTTTTTTAACTCTTTCTATCACAAATAATCAAAGGTACATTCTAAGAAAGAATTTTTTTAAATTTATTTTAAAAATGTGTATAGCTTACAAAAAAATTTGGTAGTTTTTGATATAATGTAAAAATTAGGTTTAAACTGTAGCCATTGGGTTACATCAGACATCATAATTTATTAAAGATAAAAAGATAGATCGAACATTAAAACAAATTGTAGCCATATGTCTGCATCAGTGCATACGAATTGCGGAACAACTCATTTGAGCTCGGTAGTACCCCTAAATGAACTATAGAGTCGAAATTAAACTCATAATCACTTTTTTTGAATGAAAGATGGATGTTAGGCTACGTTAGTCTAGTTTAGGCTAGTTTAAAATAGGTAAGGTTAGGCTAGGATATGTTATGTTAGGTTAGTGGTTAGGAGTTGAGTGGGAGTATAAATTGTTGTGCACTTCATGTGGACCGGTTGACAGGTATACTTTACTCCGCAATTCATGTGGACCTTAATTGAATGTCTGCTGACAGGTATACCTTACTACGCGATTCGAGTGCATCCGTCTACACCGGGGTGCAAAGGGTTAAATGCTCCTTGTTAGTACTAAGCTATACACAAGATTAAGGACTCGAGTTCTTTCTAGGAGCTTAACCATATTAACCTGGAGACTGTGGGTCTGTTTGTGCCCCTGGAAAACCTTTAAGAACTATTTTGTATAAAATGAAATTAATTCTGTCTACTGACATTTAATTTTTTTTATTTTAGCCAGAAAATTTTTGTCAATAAAGATATCAAAATACTGATCATAGCTGTCACTCCCATACCTTTGAACTTATTATTATTATCACCACGTCTTACTACCCGTTCGGGCTATACGCACTTACGCTAATGTGTAATGTAGGGTGATTGTGAGATGAAATAGAGGACCTACAGTTTAACGTGGAATTCGAACCACGGTGGAGGCCTGGCATTCCCCACAATTCACAAGATGTCTTGTCAGAGGGGAAGGAAGGGTTTGGTAATCAGATAAATCAGTGTCGGGACCGAGGATTGAGCCCCGGATCCCCTGCACAGAAGTATGACACCTTACCCCTATACCGCCTGGTCACAGAGTAAAAGTTTCTTAAAAAGAATGTTGCATACCTATAATTAAAGTAAAAGCCTTCAGTAAGAATGTATTGTGAAACATAAGTCTTGTTTAAAATATATATTTAATCTACATTATATATTCAGTATGTTATTTATATATATTTGTGTAATATGTTTTTTTATACAAACATTATTTTATTATATTATGACTTTGTGTCAAAATGTCATAATTTAATCGGTAATGAACATGTGGCACACCTTACATTCACAGGCTTAATAATTTTTGGTACAATCTATACATATAATTAGAGTATAACCCGAACGTATAGTAAGACGTGGTGCTAAATAATAATAATAATAATATACATATAATTAAAGT
This sequence comes from Timema californicum, assembly GCA_902141385.1. Classification (NCBI taxonomy): domain Eukaryota; kingdom Metazoa; phylum Arthropoda; class Insecta; order Phasmatodea; family Timematidae; genus Timema; species Timema californicum. The sequence continues at coordinate 121,329 of CABFOW010000939.1, forward strand.
CTAAGTTAGGTCAGCACATTCGATTGTATTTTTTTCCCTTGTAAATAAATTAGAAAAGTACTTAAGTACTAATAGTATCAAGTCAAGAATTCTTCTGTTATACTCCTTATGTTTAAAGGAACATGAAAGATTATATACATCACGATCCATGATATCCAAGCAGCGAGCAAAACAGTGTAGAAAGAACCGACTGTTAGTAGGGTTACACCTGCGTCTAAATTTGTAACACTTAATTAAACACATTAACCTTTATTATAAATTATCTTGTCAACGATTGTTTGTGGATAGAAACATGAAGAATGAAGATATAAACCAGCTTCGGTGGTTACGTTGTCTAGGGCGTCATTCTCACAATAGACTGGACTGCCTATCATGGGATGATTGAGGTCAAAATCCTCCTCTAGTGTACTTAAGATGCTTTCTCAAAAATACTTTTCTACTCTCCCTCCACACAAACGTGGCTACACGTCCTATAAATTATACCTTACTCTTTCCCTCCCCCACCTCCCAGGTACGATATGTTCTATGTGTGGGCCTGGGGATATGTCAGGAGTCTTTGACCGAGGAAGGGGGGGGGGGATGATATGATTACTTGTGTGGGTTCGTGATTGACGTTAGACTTGGCTTTTAAATAGTTCATATATACTACTATACTATTTCAAATGTGACGTTAAAAGTTAAGCTAAAATGAAAAACCTTCGTGAATATAGAGAAGCAAGTGACCGAACGAGGTATTATGAGGTTTACCCAATGACCTGTCATACTGCTAGGTGGTCCCTACATGGTTGTCGAACCTGGTTTACTGGGCTCAAGTGGCAGCCCCAACTGGTACTTGACTAACTCAACGACCTAGCCCACGTGTCCGCGTGACAGAAAAATCTTCAGTAGTCAGCACCGAGGAGCTCAAGACCACCCCTTTTAACCGGGCCGCTGGCCTAGTTCCTAGCTAAGGACCTCTGACACCTCCTTTTGCTTCAGTCCCTCTAGTTTGTTTGCTTATTGATTCATCATAACAATCCTTTTTTTAAAACAATCGTTGTGACACTCGCTCCTCATGACATAAAATGTTTACATAAACATGCCTTTCAATTGAGACCGTTCGGTGACATTTATAAATTTTATCAAATTTTAAGCTTTGTCTGTACACTCAAATGTTTGTATAGTTTTTCCTTGTTTTGGGTAGTATAAGCTAAAAGAATACCAAATAATCAATTTTTGTAATATTTGCATGTTTTTTTGCCACTTAAATAAATAAATACTTAATGGAAAAAGACAGAACTTTAGCGGTTATACGCCTTATCTTTAAGGGAAAGGTAGTAAGCTATTAGCTTCACTATTACAATATAATCAGTGAGGGAAGTAATGTAAAAAAAAAGCTTGTCATTAAGCAGTGAATATATTATGTTATTATTATTATTATTATTACTATCATTATTATTATTAGCACTGCGTCTTACTAACCGTTCAGGTTATACGCACTTACGCTAAAGTGTAATGGTAGGGTGATTGTGAGATGAAATGAAGGACCTACAGTTTAACGTGGAATCCGAACCACGGTGGCGGCCTGGAATTTATTATGTCGTGGATGGTGTTGCGGTTACATAAGATGGCACGTGATATGTCTTGATTTGTGAAGAAGAAGTAGGGTTGGGGGGGAGGTGAGTTAATATTTCTTATATAATCTTTGTACACGCATAAAACACTGCTTTCGATTAGGTTTCATTCTTTTCTAGCATTTAAGTTTTGGAATGTGCTGATGTATTGTTTAATGCGATTGAACCTTCAGTCATTGATAGTTTATGATATAAATACCGTTAACATCTTAATTTAAACTTATTTACCAAAACTAAATATACAGCTTTATTTAATAAATATGCTTTTGAGAAATCTTCACCTAAGATTGGTTTTGTTTTATTTATTTTGAACAATTGATTTTCGAGTTTTAATAGTGAAGAGGAACTGGCAGAAGAAATTCTATATTTCATTCCAGACTATCACAAATTAACTTTCATCAAGACTATGAATGCTATAAGACAAGGCTAATGAAACATGCCACGCCTACCCAAAGTGCAGCCTGCTTGTCTGTTAGGCCTTCAGTCGGTTATCATGTACACAACATTGATATCATTCTACTTTTATTCATTTAGTTCGACAAGAATTTCCCTCGGGCCATTGCTGCAGCCATTTTCTCAGCAAAATGAACCTTTGTGGTTTTTCAATCGGCAAACGTGCTCAGCAGTCTTAGTGCTTTTAGCTGCGGCATCCTCCAGGTACACATTAAAAACTATTACTGCATCCGGTGAGAAATGTATTTTACCACACTCTATATATTAATCCAAAATATCAGAGTAAAAACTATTGTTTGTGTCAGACAAGTAAGTTGCTGTAGAAGCTGATATCTTAATTGTCACAATTGCAAATGAAGCATCAATTCACTACACATCGGTAATTATAATAGGTGAGAACACTAATTTATTGGTCATTCTTAGTGTCCTTTGTGGATCTCACTTTAACATTTATTTTTTGAAACCGTTCAAAGTAAATTCTCAGAGCAGGTTGCATGCACCTTACGGTATTGATTTGTATGCGTAATTTAAGGCCAACATTTTGTTTCCAATTTGGATGCGTAATTTAAGGCCAAAATTTTGTTTCCAATTTGGATGCGTAATTTAAGGTCAACATTTTGTTTCTACACGCATTTAGTTGTTGTGACACTACTTTCACATTAAACAGATAAGTAAAATTGAAGTGTGTTGAGCTTTTAAAGAAGGATTTTTTTTTGTAGATGGCTGTTAATATTTTTAAGGAACGTAGCGATCATAATACAGATTCAGAGCTTTCAGAAGCAGAAAATGTAGATGAGGATGGGGTTCAAGATGAAGATGTAATACCCGACCGTTCTAGCCTCCAAAATTATTGGTATTCAAAATCAAGATTCAAGTGGTCTAAAGTTCCACCTGCGCAATCTCGTACAAGACAACATAATTTAGTGACACATTTACCAGGTGTTGTAGGAGATGCAAGAACTAACAAACCAAATGAACCAGTGGACGCTTGGCTTCTTCTAATTAATGAGGAAATGATCGATCAGGTTGTGGAGTACACTAATCTAAAAATAACGTATATGGTTGAAAATTATGGTGCTAATGCTTTGAACAGTCAATTCACAAATCATGTTGACAAAATTGAGATGAAGGCGCTATTAGGACTTCTCATTCTATCTGGAGTATTTAAATCTAGCTTTGAGGATGTTGAATTACTTTGGGCCACAGATGGTACTGGAAGGGATATTTTTAGAG
>CABFOW010000939.1:126761-187989 GCA_902141385.1 Timema californicum
ATATATATATATATATATATATATAGATATATATATATAGATATATATATAGATATATATATATCTATATCTATATATCTATATATATCTCTTTCTCTCTCTCTCTCTCTCTATATATATATATATATATATATATATATATATATATATCACTATCAACATTAGAGTTTTACTAGATATAGATGCACTAATATAAACATTAAAAATCAAGTCTTCGTCAATCACTAACCCACAGAGGTATACAAAATAATCTCCTATCCTTGATCATTGTACATCCTGATAGAGAAGAGGCCCACGATTTAGGTGTAGAGAGGGGTTGGTGACATTTAAATATAAGCTCTAGATTGATAAAATAATTCACGATACAAATGCATCCATCTAAATAGTCACATACAAATATAGGTCAATATCTTTGTTGATATTATAAACAATTCCACATTGAATAATAGTATTTTGTTTCCATGTAGTTTGTTTGAGAAAACATAAGGACAGCTACTCGAAAGATTGTTAATTACTGTTTGCGTTAACCTTTCTAATATCCTTCAACCTAAATGTACAATTATTTAAAAAAATGAAATTAAAGTTGTCAAAATAAATACGTCATGAACTACTTGACTTATTTATCAATCGTTTAAAATTGGATTGATAAAAATCAGAAAAGAAACGACGATATTTACAGCCAGAAAGATCTCGATCATTTTGTATTATTGTATATATTGTAAGCCTACACCTATCATATCTGCCAGTGAAATAGTTTTAAATCATTTTATTTGGTGAACTGTTATGATCAAAGGTCTTGAAGAGGTGAGACTCCTAAGGCACTGGAAATAAGGAGGGTCTGGAGAGAATCAAAATAAATTTTTAACATTGACATAAAGGCCAGGGTGGACGTGGGGGGATTTAATGTTAAAGTACAACCACTAAGTGAAATTTAATTTTTATTATTATTATATTTTTTATTATTTACCCTGGACTTTACTACTAATGTTTGTGACAGTTTCAGACGTTTCATTAAGTTGATTTTTTGGCATGCACGATTAAAGTTATTCACGAATGTGTGTCAGAGAGAAACTATAATATTTTCTGCCAAGGGAGCAACAACCATCACAAATAATTATGTATGAATAAACCATACTCTCTCTAGGAGGTATTTGCTCTAGATGGGAGCTGACAGGAACTAAAACAGATAGACCATTTGTGTTGACAGGACATCCAGGCTTAAGTGCTTAATTTATTATCTTGGAAACCAAATATGTTGAACTTAATCTATTAAGATTGTCTTGTTAGGTACCGGTATAATCTTGTGGAATGTGTCGGTCACTGGATCCTCCTTGCTTTTGACCTGAGTAAGCTACATGGACAGAGGACTTAATAGAGTCTTGTCTGGTTTGTCCGTGTTGAGGGAGGCATGGACCAAATTCTATTCATATGTACTGATGGTGGTTTTCCCTAAAAAAGGCTTTTCAATCGACTTCCACGCAAATTAGGGTATATTAATTCCAAATTTATGCTTACCTCATATCTACTCTGTAAGTTTAAATATTTGAATAGCTTGGATGAGCATTAAAACGTGGAGCACAGTAATAATAATAATAATAATAATAATAATAATATGATAATAAAAACAATAATAATAATAATTGACCCACATAATGAGAATCAATCACACAGTCCAAGTTGCCCTTGGTCGAAAATCCATTTAAAATGCTCAGAACTTCACTGTAATGTTAGCGAGGGTGTAGGGAAGGTAATATTTTCAATCTTCTTAGGATAAGTTTAAAACCTTTATATGTATCTTAGACCCCCTCACTCTTCCTCCAATTGTTGATAATTTTAAGAGATTTCATCCCGTTTGCATTTGTTTAACATAAGCTCTGATATAAACCTGGCCCCATCTTAATAAGGGTCTTATGTTAATTTAATCTCGTAATTATAGAAGTGGTATTTAAATTCCGTCACAAAATTATAAGGGTGCTATATAAATTACATTTCATCATTATTAGGTTACTATGTAAATTACGTCCCATAACTATAAGGTTGATATATAAAATCCACCTCACCCTAATCCTCCTTAAAATAAATAATAATGAATGGAATTAATGATGGAAAGTTAATTACAATAAATAAAAAAAAAATGTTACTTATCAAACATTTATTTTAACATGACCACAATTTTTGAATCTAGGATAAACGTTAATCTTAAAAAAATCACTAACGTAGTACCGAAACGGTTATTTGTCTTATTTATATAATAACTCTTCGATGACTGAGTTTTTGTCATAGCTCATCAGTAAAATACTGTCCAAGAAAACACACATATTTCATTTAAAAATTTAAAAATTCTACACATGTGTCACGATAATTTATTGTCCTCTTAGAACATCTATACTCACAGAAAAAAAACTACACAAATACAAATTTAGATTACACTCCTTTGGCAACATTAAACATAGATATTATCTATCTTCAATTGTATACTTAGTGATTATTATCAACCAATAACGTATCTTTTCCACTGTTGCTTTTCATTTATTTGCCAGGTTGCTTTAGAGACAAAACGCACGTTTCATTCTATACTTCTTTCAACAATACCACAAATGTTTATGTATGAGCCTACTCATTTTTGAGTGAAATGACTCACAAGAAACAGTTGTGCATTTTATGTATGATGAAAACTCAACCCTAATGGAAAAGAGGAACATTGCAACCGGATAAAGACATGTTTTGAAACCTAATCTCAGATTTATTCTATTCTGCTATCATTAGGAGGTTGAATAATCATGATTCAGCATCATTCGATGGTTAAAAAAAATCACAAATAATGTTGTAAAAAAAATCTCTTTATCAGAGTTTGGTTTAGTATAGTCTTTACTCAACCTCAGTCAATGTATCTTAATATGCCAGGTTTGTCCAAGGTAAGAACGGCAGCTTCTATAACTGAACAGCCGGCCGCACTGATTGCACTGCATTGTGTATTATTTTGAATTCCACTCCAAAGATTTTATGACCCCTTTCTTTTGGGTTAATGATGAGGCGAAATTAACACAAAAGCAAGTGGTCATAACATCTTCGGGACGGAGTTTACTTCAACCTATTGGCATGGATTCAAATTTTCTGGAGTTTTAATTTAAGAGGATATTAGGTCTAAAACATACGAAACACCCCATTATTTTAGATACCTTCTGAGATCAAACTTGTGACCTCTTGACCTTAAGTTAGCCTATTTAGACACTCAACCATTTGTATGACAGTATTAACTTCAACCTCACCCCTCGTACCATGCGTCGCGCACGGGGGCGAAACAAAATCAGCGAAAGGGGGAGAGGTGTGGCACTTTATGTTTGTATCTTACATGCGCATATTTTCCCGAACGAGAGATAATGAATGGAATTACTTATGTTAATGAGATTCAGTAGATCAGCGGGCTGTTGTGTGTGGAGGCACGAACCTGGAGCGCGTGCGACAGAGCAAGGTGGAGGAGAGAGAGGTTTTATCTCCGCAGTCAGCTGTCGCAGAGGATTGGTTTACCGGAACAGCCGGCGGACGCCCATGTCCTATGGAACAATGGAGGGTGGGGGAGGGAGGGTTCAGTCTGTGACGGCTCCTGGGATACGTTCCTGACACGCACGTGCGTGTGTCAGTGGCAATGGCATGTACCCCCCACGCACATCACCAACTTTGAGAATATTGTTTTTACGATGATGGTCCTCCAATATTGTGGATCATAAAATTATTTATTATTACGTGTACCACATCTTACTATACTTTTAAGATATCTACTTATCTACTCTAATGATGGAATTGGGAAAATAAATTTATATAAATTGTACCATCATTTTTGTGAGGGTTGGTGGGAAATCATTCAAGAAAAAAACTCTTTACACTAAGCCAATATAGAACCTGCACCACCCTGACACCATTATGCCAGACGAGAATGACTTTAAAGCTCATTTGAGCATTGGTGCAGACTATCATCTTATAGAAAGGAATCCAAAATACCCCAATGATAAATTCAATTTTTATAAATATTTTCTAAATTTATGTACTTTACCCGGTTGAGATTCTAACCCTGACCTCATCGTACCTGAATATTCGACCTCTTACAAGCCTTAAGCCGTAACTTGAACTGTGTACCCACGGGAGTTTGTGATCATTGTTTCTAGGATTACGCTTTAAAAAAATTACACGTGATCAGGAAGGATTTATTTTATTTTAAGTGTATCGTCATTCCACTGTAAAAATGATGGTAAAAACCCCTTAGTAAGCATACATTTAGTGTACAAACTCCGACTAGGATTTTAGATTTGATCTCACGTATCAGAATAAATCAAACGAAAAGTAACACTATAGTGTATTCATATACAAAGTTGTTTGCCATCTTATCCTAGTTGTTAGTGCATCTGCCTATTGATCTAAGGCCTCCGGGGTTTGATCTTGTCATGACCGAAAAATATTACGAATTGATCTATTATAACTATTAGCAAACAACTTACCAGATAACTTTATGAGAGAATCAATACAACATTTGATTCGGAGTCGTTAATTCTTCAATGTAAAAAAGAAGGTCCCAAACTTAATGTGCAAGGCGTGTACTAAAAACATTGTTAACAAAAACAAATATTTCTTTGGTTTCTTTTGACACACATTTTCTTTTCTTTATACATTCAATGAGAACTAGCCTACACGAGTAAATGGAGAATTCCCAACAAATATCGTATTCCAGAGTATCACTCAATATTTTAAAGTACCATACATGTCCGCATAACAGCACGTATTGGATAAGACATTCTTTCACGTTTTTAGAAATACATCGACTGCATAGAGAATACTAGAGGCTAACAAACAGATCATGCATCATTTCTACGGACATCTTTGAATCTATAATACTTTATAATTTACAATGGGAAAAAAGTAGCTGTGTCCACTCAATTAAAGGGAGACAGAGTATTTTGTCAGAAGCAAACCTAATATTATACTTATGAAATAATTGTCATATGTAAAGAGATTGTGACGCTCTAATTTTGGCACCACGTTTTCGGGAAATACGAGTCCAAATTTAAATGTTGTCAAGCAATGTCACGTGATCTAGTGAACAGATAGGTCTACCAAAAAATCTAAGGGACTATGGTTCGGTCCCGAGTCGGGATTAATAAGACATTTAAAATTTTTATAAAGTTCCGACCAATTAATGGATGAGTTAATATCTACGAGCCTGGGACAGATTAAATGTAATTTGAATGTTTAAAAGGTGAGTGTAAAAATATCAATAGTTTGATTTATGTAAGCAGTTTCCTTAGTTTTAGTAATTTTATAAGTAGGTAGATTAATTAAAAGGCTGGTTCAAAAATTGTATACACTAATTTTTTGAAACATGGTATATTGGAAACAACATTTTATTTCCAAATAGTTCACATATTAATTGAAACAAATTGAGGGATTTGCTTTTAATTTTTACAAACTAACGTTTATATCCTATATATTATTTAGTTTAGATTTAAATTATTTTTCTCTTTATACCAAGGTCAATGATAATAATTATGATTACTCTAGATTTATGGGAATACTTTATTTTACATTTAATTCCTAAAGTTTATTATCCTTGAAAACTTATCATTTAGGTCTTAAACAGGTGTGTATATATTACCGTTAATTCATTTTATAAATTATGAATGCTCTGTGAGAAAACCTAGAACACACTTTTATTGGAACCACATATCACTCTTCGTCTGCAATATCCACATCAAACTAAGATAATGGGATATGGAAGAGAAAGGTCTAATTGATATAAAATTTATTTCAAGGAAGACTGGGAAACATTTTGAAAATCCATCCAATCAAGATTCGAATTTTAACTTCAGTAAAGTAGAAAGCAAGATCAGATGAGAGTGATCTGCCCGAGCTCCTAAACAATGCGGGTAGCCAGCTATAAATTAGTTTAGGCATAACAAAGGAATGAACCAACGCCCCTGAGACCAATAGCCGACCTCCCTGAACATTCAGTCATTAGGTAGAGTCAAGAAATTCAAGAAACAGACAGTTACAAACCTCATCAAATTTGATGACCATACGGTTCTATTAGCCCAGGCTTGTTGAGAGTCTTATGAAAACTACACCATGATTAAAAATAAATTTTCGGTAGACCTTGTGAAAAGACTGTTAATGTTAGTTTCCTATGGAGACAAATTTTAATTCATTTATCCTCCCACCCACGGAAAAAAAGCCCGTGAAAGTTGTATCATCGGGAGTGAAGGGGTAAAAAGGAGGGGGCACCACTTGTAATGGCACGCCACATGATGGCGCATGCGCCGAAAGGCACGTGGGAATCAGGTGAACGTGGCCCGCATCTTAGTTGCGTTGCACCTGCACTTTTAAGAAAAATACCATCCGTCTGTATAAAGTTGTTCCTCCCCTCACCTCCACAAACCATCAGCCGCCCTTTTTCTTCGACAGCGGCCTTCTTCGAGATGGTGGTATCTCAAGGCCCACCGACATCATATTTCCATGGGATATGGGTAGGAAGAAATTAAAACAAAACAAAAAGGAAGAAATAAATATATGGAAGGAGAATAAGTAGGTCTGCAAGTGGTTGTAGCTATTTGGTTGAGAGGATACCGTCTGATTCAGTTCGTTCAAATTGTATCGGATGTTTTATTCAAATTTTCGAACGGCAAATTGATAACATATAATTATTAACTTTTCAAATTTTCATCGTGGACCACTGTAAATTATCAGACGTTTCATTAGAATCATTACAAGTTTCGAAGATGCCATGATGATCACAAAGAGGGCCAATGCTAAGAAGTTAATATAAAAGGAAAAAGAAAAATCCAAGTGTAAAAAATCCTTTCCACACCAACAGTTCTCAATGAAACGTCGAGCCAGGCTAAGATTCGCGTCTCGATCTCTTTGTCATCGGCCAGCAAGGGCAATGCATATTTAACACCTTAGATACTGTAAGGGAATAGTTGGAAATGCATGGACAGTCACATTGTATAAGTCGTTAGTATCTCTATAAATTAATGCCATTGAATTTTGAGTCTCGGCCGTGTACTCTGGGTGTTGTTTTATAACATTAATTATTTCACTATGTTGGTTAATATCATCCCATCACATGAATGTAGGTACTTTTCCTTATTTATCTTCCTCATAATACCCGTTATATTAAGCCCTTAATAAAAATGGTATAGGACGTTTAAAATCAAGTTTAAATATACAAGTTAAACAACGGTTGCAATAACATTCATTATTCTAATAATGAATGAAAAAACGATATATTTGGAATTAATGATAAAGAAGTTTTTCATTAGGAACCAATTAATTTGCCTAACACAATATTGGCCAATATGAGATTAAGTAATTTGTGAATTTTAGCAAAACCAATCATTAATTGCACGCTACTTGGTATAAATTATCTTAACCATAGCTTATGATCGAAAAAATCAATAAATAAGCCTTAAGTTAGGGTGAAGACAAGTACTTTAAGGGGCTGATTACCAGAAGTCTGAGACCCGTTGCAGACTCAAGAAATGACACTTTAATTATTAGTGGCTTGCTAATTCAAAATGTGACTAACACCGAAATGGAGGTAAAATATGCCAGCATATCCAATTGCCAATACATGATTAAAGACTTGCATTTTAACTATTATTTTATGCTTTAAATATATGTTTAGTAAAAATTAGTCAATTTTCAAGCGCGTTAAATAAGAAATATTTTAGTTTATATATGTATAGTAAGTAGTGAATCTTTGTTTTTAACCATTTATAAATATATACTCGTGTATAGTGTTTATTATATATATAGTATGTAGTGGGAGATGGTACAAGCGACAACCATGCGTCGATAGAATTTCTCACTGATATTAAATTACTTACATGGACTAAATAAAGAAAAATTGCTCAAAGTTATATATATGTTTACCCAAATTACTAGTGGCTTGAACAAAATCAAATCTTAAATAATTAGGCACATAAAAAGTATTTTAATCTTTTATTTTGAAAATTTTTAAGTTACTTGAGGCAAAAATTAATCTATATTTTCCTAATTCTGATTTACTGTGCAAACGTGCGACTTGGTGCCTAATTTTTATGCTGTCATGGCGTGTATCCAAAAACATAAAAGTGTGCAACAAATATTTGAGTTTGTGTGTGTGTGTGTACCGTGGACTTGAAAGGTTTGCGGAACACTACTTTAGGGTGCCATCTTGTTTATAGCATATATTATATGTTTTATTTTATTCTTAAACAATTTATATTGGCGGCTCAATATAAAAGGTAGGTATTTAGAGGGTAGTTTACAAGAGGGTGTATGCCCAAATTAGCAGGAAAATGATATGGGGAAATTATGGTTATTATTATCAATCATATGGGGAAATTCATCCGTGGTGCATCCAGTTTAGATTCGAACGTCAACTTCCCCAACACTAGGAATTTGATATATGGTGAACTTGACACCCTAGATTGTGGGGCCAGCTATGAGGTAAATGACCTGCTAATTACAATACATTGAAACAATATTTAGTGTGGAAAGCCTGCCGTCTATAAGTGGCTTTTATATGTTGAAAAATGACACCTGGACATGGGTATCGAATAAGGAATCCTCTGGTTTAGCGTTTAGAAAAATGTTCCAGGTTCAATTCTAATGTCTACGTGTCATTTTATAAACTGTTTTTAAATAAATTTAGCTGTATAAAGGCTACTTAATCGCGAGGCAGTTGAAATAAGAATTTTCGTATACTCCCACAGTGGCACCGGCAAAAGAGACATGGGTATATTGTAGCCACCTACATTTTGATTGATAAATGCATATAAATTTGCATTCAGCCAAATTTTGATTTAAAACTATAGCCTATTATTTAAAGTCGAAGTGTTTATCTAGATATGTGTTCATACTCCCTGTAGAGGCCTATATTGTGAACTGTGTGGATATATTTAGCTTCATGTTAAAAATTCCTTGAATTATCATGAAAGCATTCTTCAAATAGCTTTTATAAACATCTACAGCTTAAATATTTTTTTCTGGTAGATCCCTGGACCATCTCCTAGCATCCACATAATTTGATATGAAGGTTTATAATTGTGCCCAAAACGTTCCATTGCCTCTACATTGCAATAGTTACTGACACAATCAAAAAAGTGATATTCAACGCGTACTTTTGATAGCAAAATTCCTTCAATCATACTTGGTGCCATCTCAAATATTTACTCAAACTAACAGGTTGGGCCTGCCGCTGTGACGACAGGATAGACACACACGCATATAATACATACAGGCACACGCCTTGTGGCACGTGGATAAAATACAAGTGCTGTCAATCATAATGGTGAGGGCGCCAGCCCTGCCCTTCTCCGCCCACTCTCAGACGAGTCGATAAAGAAATTCACACAGTGACCGTCTTTATTAGGAGCAACAGGAAACTGCCTGAATGATAACGATGATAACAGCACTTGACTCCGCGGTAGAAGGTGTGAAGGTGCACACTTACACCAGCTTGAATAAAGTTTAATAGGAGTAGAGTTTTTAAAATTTGAGGTATTTAACGTGCACTTTCTGAGACAACTGACTATATCAGCACATTACTTACAAACTAAGTTAGAGCTAGACAGAAACAAACTCAGCCCTCCAGCTGCTAACTCATTAATGTTAGAGAGCAAACCTACATTTAATCAATGATACATTTTTCGACCCTTCAGTGAATCGAACCCGGAACCCTTAACTAAGTGGACATGCATGCTATTGAACGAGCTAGAGTGTTGCACGTTAAAAGGAGTTTGCATTCAACTTTAATTTAAGGTGTGAGAATACACGTGTACATCAGCTTGGAACACGTTTCAAAGAAGTATGCTTTATAGTTTATTTAGAGGTGTTAAGGAAGAGGCTCTTAAACATCAGCCTGAACCACGTTTCAAGGGAGTCGGCTTTCTGATTTAATTGGAGTTTGTGGTCCAACAACTTAACTTAGTCGTTAACGTGGCTTCCTACTGAAGGGGTTCCAGATTGATTACTGGAATCATAAAAAAATGTATCATTTTTGAAATGAGGGTTTTTACTTTCATAGTGTTTAATTGACGGCTGGTGGCTGGGTGTTTGTTGTAGATTTAAGTTAATTTATAAGTCAGGTGATGATATATTCAGTTGGTTCAGAAAGTTCCCATGATATATCTATAATAATAATAATAATAATAATAATAATAATAATAGGTATAAAGTTTCGCGAGTACACGAGAACAAACAAGATTTAACTGGAGTTTGTAGTTTAGTTTAATTGTATGAGTAAAGATCGCTAGTTACCAATATTAAACCACGTTTTATAGGAATCTGTTTTCAAGTTTAATTGGAGGTGTAAAGATGAACTAGTTCTCAAGATTGAGCCACGTTTAATAGGAATCTGTTTTCTAGTGTAATTGGAGGTTTGGAGATTCATTAGTACACCAACTTGAACAACGTTTTAGAGGAGTATATTGTCTAGTATTCTTTTGGTTCACCTCCCTTATCTGCCTGTTTGGGCTGTGCTCATAGGCTTATATATAAGCCTATTAATTACGCTAGTAGGGTATTTATGAAAAAGTAAAATTTAAATGAATTGTACCCTCTTTTTCGTGTCGGGAAAATGTGAAATCATCTAGTAAAAACACCCTTAGTTTATTCAGCTGTAACTCGTAACCTAGCCTCTCAACACCAGTAAAAAAATACTAAAAGAGCTTGAGAATTTGACTGCATGGTCACCAGCATGGCTATCCAGTATAAGATACACTAGATGCACTAAGTGTACTTGTACACTATATTTAACAACGTTTAATATGGAACTACTTTTGATAGTACTTTATGATATGTAGTTGAATGTTTGTACCAGTTCTAAAATCAATTAATATTAGTCTAACTTCTATTATAATTGTTTGAAGTGTGACTTGCTTCGTTGGCCACATGGTCTAAGACGTCACTATCACTATAAACTAGATCGTCGATGTCAAGGAGATCGGGTAGGGTGTAATGAGGGTATATTTTCCTAAATGTTTTTCTCCTCTCCCACTAAGAAAATGCTTGTGAAGTTCCTTTAAATTTAACCTTCCTCATCCTTATCTCACTAGGGTAAACTAGTGCATATGTACATAACCTGAACGGGTAGTAAGAGACGGTGCTAAAAAAAGAAAACGTGACGATGCATGAGTACACTTGCTTGAACCACATTACGAGGCATTGGGTTTTACCCAACTAGGTGAAAAAGGATTTTCTAAGGTATTTAAGTATACACTCTTACACCAGCGGGACAATTTTATGATCTTATAAAGAATCCCAGATCTTAGAAATACTATGTGTTTTTCCACTCCAACCAACCAAACTCTTTCTAGTAGCTAAGTAGTCAGGAGTTTATCCTCGCTGTAGCTTTTGGAGTAACTGGTTGATGTTGTGACGACGGTAACGTTGTGTTCAGACTCGTGTGGGTAGGGGTAGGAAAAAGGTTGTCGAGAGTGTTCCGGAAACATTAGTCGCAGTGGAACAGAATGATGTACCGGCAACGTAAGTCGTGGTGGAACACGAGGAAGTCCCAGCAATGTGAGTTGTGGTGGGAGGTAAGGTAATGATGGGGATAGAGAGGGTTTAAATAGTATTGCTCCTTCGTAGCATAAGAGAATTTAATAGCTCTTTCAAACAAATGACCAACTCGGGATGGGTATCTACTCTCCGACTGACAGTCGCAGTCTCAAATTAGCATGCTCTGATGCACCATGAAAGGGATCACGAGAGAAAACTCCAACATATACCAACCAATTAGTCACACCATGTGGTTTCGGATTCTAAAACAAACGGATTGTCGCATTTCACGAAGTTTCTGAAACAAAGAAAAAAATATTATAAATATTGAGGGGAAGGGGGGTAAAATAGATTTTTGAAAAATTAGTAAGGATTTTTATAGTTACGTGTGGAGAGAGTACTATATGGTGGGCTGGGTGATAGCCACCCAATCCACTCTCTGACACTTCTCGCTTATCCAAGCAGGGCTTTGGGACATCTGTGCCACCTTCCAGGGTCAATGAAGTAATTCCCAAGATCTTGGATAAGAGGATTGGTGGCACCAGAAAGTCTGTCGTAGAAGGACTGCACCAGCTTCCGGAAGTAGTCCTTGATGGTAGGCATTAACAGGTTACGATGGAGAGTCACATTCTGAACGTACCGAACTACGTCCCCAATAATACTCAGGCACCTGCTCTGAAATATCTGCATCCTCCTCGTATGCATGTTCAACCTGTGTACCCAAGCAGGACACGCATAGTCGAGGATTGTCCTGAGCAATTGCTTGTACAGTGTCAGACCGTTCCTTGAAGAGAGGGTGCTACACTTGTTAAGCAGTGGGCCTAGGATTCCCAAAAATTGTCTCACCTTGTTAAGTCTCTCGGTGCAGTGTAGTCACCAGGTCAGTTTGGAATCCATCATAATTCCCAGGTACTTAGCATTGTTTGCCCATATTATCTACTCTGCAAACAGCTGGAGTAGGACCAGCCTGAAGAACATTCTTTTTCATTGAAGAGCATTGCTGTGCTCTTCTCCACGCTAATACTTGTCCTCCAGGAGGTCATCAACCCTTCCAATTGCGTTAGGTGCGTCTGGAGTCGCATATCTACCATCTTCCTTCACCACGAATCCACTACTAGAGCCATGTCATCCACATACAGTGCCAACTTAGTGTCTGGGGATTTAGGAATGTCGTTCACATACACACTCAAGAGCACCGGGCCCACGAGGGATCACAGCAACTCTCTTGACAGAATGCTTCTGACTTGGGAAGTGGCGTCCCCAAAGGTAATGGAGAACGTGGTGTGGGATGGATAAGCTATTACAACCTTAACTAGGTATAAGGGCAGGTTCAGGAAAAGGAGTTTGAAAAGGAATACCTTCGTGCTAAACACGGTCGAAGGCATTGCCACGTTGAGAAAGACAGTACCAGTCAGTCTGTTGATGTTGAAGTTCTTTGTGACCTGCTCCATGAGCTGAACGAGCAGGTGAGACTTAGCGTGTCTCGCCTGAAATACTAATTGCTCGTCCACCAAGATGCCCGCATCACGAACATGTCGGGTCAGTCTCGTCAGTAGAGGTCTCTTGAAAAACTTGCCCAAACAATCGAGCCAACTGATCGGTCAGTAAGACGTAGCAAGGGCCAGATCCTTTCCCGGTTTATGGAAGCAGAAGACGTTGGCGTGCTTCCAGAGCTGAGGGAAGTGACTCAGAAGCAGGAAGGCGTTGAATAACTCCACGAGGAATTTAATCACCTCCAAGGACAATTTTCTGAGGACCACACTATTAATACCATCGCATCCGGAGGTCCTGTTTAGTCTTAGAGCAGCTAGCGCCCACGACATTTCTGTCACCTCCGTGGGTTCAGGTTCATCCAAAGATTTGTACGAGAACACACCGATTTCCTGAGCCACGTGCGTAGGGTGCATCAGGTCTGACAGGTCATCAGTTGGTACAAATTGCGTCTCTATATTCTTAACGAGAGAATCGGCCTTCTCCTGGTTGGAGTTGGCCATCCCTTTACGACCTACAATAGGTGGCATTGGTACGGGGATCCCCATCAAGTTCCTCGTCATGCACCACATAGACCTGTCCTGCACGCACAGGCTTTCAATCTTACTGTTCTGGTATTTTTGGACCATCTCGTGAACCGCATGGTCTTTGCGGTTCCAGTTAAGGCCAACTTGATCCCTCGAGATTTGTCAAGCCTTCCTTTGCCAATTCTTATCCCGGACGTGCCTGAGGATAGAATCAGACAAAAAAATACTGTGACTTACTCTTAGGATGGTCCTCCGCTTCGAAGCTTCAAGTGACACTTTTATGACGGAAATTATGTACTCCGCACCGCGATCGATTTCCGCTGCTCTTCGAAAGGTAGGGGTTTGTCCCAATCTCTCTCTCAACACATTCGTGAAAATGTCCCAGTCAGTGCACTTAAGGTTGGTTTTGGGGAAGGGAGGGGTTTATTAAAGACATTGAATGCCCCATATTTCCAAGAATGGGATTGTGATCCGAGTCTAGTGCATCTAGAGACTTCAGTACTAGCCACCTTATGATCTTTCTGGAAACAGCAATGTCGAGGACGTTCAGGAAACCAAGAGGATTTTGAGGGAAATATGTGGGGGTAGGAGGGCCAGAAGCCAACAAGCTGTGTAGATCTATGACATCACAGAACAATCCGCAACGAGCGCACATAATCCTAGAGCCCCATGAAGGGTTTTTAACGTTGAAGTCACTAACAATTAAAACAGACGTGTTACCTTGAGGCCGCACCTCCATGCCACTCCTCGTAGCCCGGTCGAACCAGTGGTAGGTATGGAAGTATTTGGAAACGAGACGCACTCTGCCAGTAGAGGTCACCAGTTGGATAGCCGTTGCTTCCATGTTTTGGAAGGGAGGAAACGAGATAACGTGATGGTCAAGTCCCCTCTGGACCAGGACTGCCATCCCACCACTTCCCACATCCCCCGCTCGGTCGCTCCGATGGCAGATGAACTCGGCTAACGAGATCCCCATTTTGAAGCTCAATAGTATTTCTCCCAACGGCATTATGTCAACGCGATGCATGGTTATAGGTAAATTTATCTGGTCTCGGATGATGAGGTCACTCCCAACCTTGGACAAGTGGATGTGTGTTGGGTAGTTGCTTAACTTATTCAGGTTTGTAGGGGTAAGGTGTTGGTATTGGATGAAATTAACAGTATCCCCGATATTTAATAGGGCTAGTAGAGTACCATGAGGAGTTTCACACACATAACTCTGGGAAGTGGTCAGGATGTAGAAGGATTGACGCTGTTTATTACATGTGCTATCCCTGGTTCGTGTATCCCATAGGTGGGACCCTGTTGTACTTTGGCTTGGACGTTTCCCGATTTTCCATCTCACGCTGGCGTTGGTTTAGAACTGGGCTGTCACGGCCGAAATTGTACTCTGGACAGTGGTAAAATCTTGGAGGTCATGGTTCAAATGTGGTTGCTGGGTACTTGATGGGGCGTGTCATCGTTGTTGCAGGATTTTTAGCCAGGTTTAGTTCACTGATACGGCTCTAGTGATCAGGTCTTCCATATATTGTGGGCGTGGGGCTCGAAGAAAAGGTCTTAACCCTGATCGGACTATTTAAATTAACATAGGGATTATCTCCGTTGAGGTGGCGGTAGGGGCCAAGCGTTTATAACGTCATATCTTGTGTCGTAGGAATATCTCGACGGGCTTGGTCTGTGTGTGTTCCTTCCCTTATAGTTCCACGTTGAGAGAGGTTATGATTGTTGTACTGGCAAAGTGGTGCATTATACGTTGTTTGAATTCTTCCCAAGTCGTAATATATTCCTCGTAAAGTTTCCACCACTGGGCAGTGTTGTCCTTGAGTTACCGTTGTGGGTATGTACCCATTCTAGCGGGTCTACTGAATCGGTTCTGAGCTGGAGCTCAAAACGTTGAGTAAAGGTATAAGGGTCTTCATGCCCTTTACCGTGAACGTCTTGTAGAGTTGGTAGGTGTAGAGGCTTGGATATGGAAATTGGTAGGTGGCATTCAGGTGGGGCGGTATGGTGTTGTTCTGGTGGTTGAGGAGGTGGACCATTGGCATGGTGGATATTGGAAGAAGAGGCCACTGAGGTCTCTAGGTTCATCTTTCCAACCCAGGCACTGGTAGTGGTAGTATTGTTGAAAGTCCTCACAGATAATTTCTAGGCCACCCTTGCCGTTACAGGTTAACCCTGTGTATTAACGTATTTCAACCAGTGATTCAACGCAGGTAGTGCAATGGTAGATAGGTTCGTTGTTGTCACATCACTCGTCTACCCACCAATGTATAGGTATAGGCCGGAGGTGCAGTTTACATGGTGTCATTCCCCTCCTGGGGTACACGATGGGTTGGTACACTTTTGACTTCTGGTCATAACCATAATATCTTATTTAGTAATGTTGTCTTGTCTTCTTTGTTGAGGATCTTTGGGTGTAACTGGGTTTTGTACACTCCCGGAAGTGTTGTGTGGTGTTCTGGGGTAGTGTAATTGGTCCGTTGGACATACGTCTTGTGTCTTGAGTCATCCTACGTTTAGGTGCCAGAACTGTTATCCCTCGCTGCGGCTTCGGGGGTAGCTGGTTGATGTTGGGACGACAACAAAGTTGTGTTCAGACACGTGTGGGTAGGGATAGGAAAAAGTTCAGCAAGAGTGTTCTGGCAACGTTAGTCACGGTGGAACAGAAGGATGTCCCGGCTACGTGAGTTGCGGTGAGAGGTAGTGTGACGGTGGGGAAAGAGAGAGAGGTTAAAACAATATTGCTCCTTCGTAAAATAAGAGAATTTAATAACTCTCTCAAACAGATGACACACTCGGGTTGGGTAGCTAATCTCCAACTAACCTATGTAATAGGAACCACCGTATTAAGTACCGTCCTCAAGGACGGTTTAGAGAACATGAAGTGTGGAGCGGTCCAGGAAGTAAATACGGTGCCTGGCATGGCCTGTGCAAGTGCGGAGGTGAGATGCAAGGGCCGACTGAGCAGTGAGGCACAACAAAGAGGGTTGAATAAAAGTCTAGGGACCTGGTTCAAATACATATTGAAATGATTAAGGTATATTCTATTTTTATATGAATGAAATACAACTATTGATACAACATTTTGGAAAATAAAAAAACTATTATTTACTTTAAGCACCCATACTTAACCCCAGTGTTATCCAAGCTAAAATTTTCTGGTTAGCATCTGAAATAATTGAATTACAAGAAAAGGTGATATGTTGGTAGACTTGTATTATAATATTGTAGTGTTAAAACTATATTTTCTACAGAAAACCGTGGAACTCCCGTATTTAGTGACAAATGCATCCACCAAGCACTATATTCAATAAATGAAACCCACCTTGGTGGCGTAGCTAGCTAACGTGCTAGTTTCGTGTTGAGCTAGACTGCCGAGGACCGGGAGATTGAGGTTTTAGTCTAACTCGGGTTAACTGAGGGTGGTTTTCCTAAACTAGCGTGCTAGTTTCTTGTTGAGCTAGACTGCCGAGGACTGGGAGATTGAGGTTTTAGTCTAACTCGGGTGAACTGAGGGTGGTTTTCCTAAACGGCTTTCAACTCTCCTTGCACGGAAATGTGGGTTCACTTCTCTGTATTAAACCTTCCCAAACTCCTAACACATTAGTGTAATTAGTACTTAATCGTAAAACCCTAACGAGTAGTAGGACGAGGTGCTAATTAATAAAACAAAGTATTATTTGATATGTGAATCTTATAGGTTTAACTGGAATAACTGTAAATTACTTTATTGTAAATCACCAAACAATCTAAATATAGAGCTTCATTGTAGTTATATTCTCACTATGTGCATTATTACTAATGAATGTTCATAAAAATTATCAACTGTTCAAATTTATCTAAGAAACAACATGCAAATATATTTCTTTTTTTGTAGAGACGACTTAAATCTACATGTTTATCAACTTTTGATTCGATTTCACTTTATATTGATGTCAAAATGCATTAAGGAAACTATCCCTGCATACTGGTTCATTAGTGTGTAAGTACGTACTGTACGTCAGCACTCTACAAGTCGCATAGGCTATCTATACGAATTGATCAGAATCTTTCAGTATTAACTTCGTCTGTCATAGTGGTCATCAAACTACGGCCGGAAGGCCAGATCTAGTCCGCAGAAAGGGCTCATCCGACCCACGGAAAAAAAGTATATATAAAGAAAATAATTTAAATGACGAATAACGACATGATGGTGCTCTTGTGTGCAAGAAATAAATTACCCATGTACATATCATTATAAGCTCACAGCACAGTATTGGAATCGTGTAATCAAAACCACAATACCTTAATGAACATTTCCTCAGAGCTCAATAACCGCGTTTCATAAAGTGTATTTTGAACAGAGGGGCTGAGGAACGTTTCCTATTTAAGGAGAGAGAGTGTGAATTATATTGGCTGCACCATTTACAAGTATTCATATTTTATTTTGGTTATAAGATGCATATATATATATACATATGTACACATACACACACATATATATTCATATAGTATGGGATAATGTATGTATCTCTTAGATCCAGCCCACCTAGCACTATCAATACCTAAATGTAGCCCTCCACTCAAAATGTTTGGGAACACTTGGTCTATTATCAACCTTATAGCATTAGTGAAAAGAATTACTTTATTATAATATGTTTGTGGAACTGTTTTGAATAAATTTTCTTTGCAAACTTCATTCTCTCATATATAAAAATTATTGTAATACTAAAAATTATTGACCTTGAAGTTATGATAAATCTTTATATTGTATGTGCCCCAAACCCTAAATAGTGGGTTTTGCAATTTCATCCGTCCCATGTATCTTTTTCTCTGCGTCTGTCTGTCAATTCTTAGTTCCACAGACGAAATGGTTTGATGGATGTTTTTAAAGTTGATGTTTATAAGTTTTGTAATAATATATCGGGGTATATATCTTATTTTTATTCTAACCCTCAAATTAAGAATAGTTTACTGAAAATTGAATTTTAAAAACTCAACACTATTCAAATATCGATGATTATTTTGTTTTAATCTTATATCTGGGGAGTGTCTAAGGACCAAACCCGTTTTATATTTTTTTATAATATTAGTTTATTGGCAGGTTAGCTATGACTGGTTTTGAATCAAACGAAATCCTTTAAAAATGTACCGAACTATTTTGTTCAAAACTAATATCTAGGGAATGTCTGCCCATAAATTAAATAACAATGTAGGGCCTGTTCCGTTCTGTGGGGTAAATATTCGTTTAGTGGTAGGTTTAATAACTGATATATAAAAATTCAAATCCTTCAAAAATAATTTAAAAGTTTTTTAAATGGGTATCTTGAGAATATTTTAACTATAAAAATCACAATTTTTCTTATTTTTTGGCGGATATATTAGTTTAAAGATAGTTTCCTGATAACTATTTATCAAAATTGTGAAATGTTTCAAAACTGGCTTTAATGTGTTGTTTGAAAATGGATATTTAAGGAGCAATTTTCACTATATAAAAATGGTGAATGTTCGATTTTCTAAGAAAACAAATAAAGGTAGGTCAGTTTAATTTGGAGGATAATTTGAAATTTTTTTAGAAACCATATTATGATATACTACAGTATAAAATATTTCCTATTTATGGTATAATTTATTGTAATATGTATCATAATATTTGGGAAGTTTTACTCCACTAGGATTCTATTGAGATTTTATGTAGGCATGGCAAACTTCCTAACTTCAAATGTGTATTTTTATTTTGAAATTTTTGTTTGCTATTGATTCATAAAAAATGGTCATGTCTCGCGAAGTAATAACTTTTTTCATAAAATTTGGAGCTGTTGAGCTATAATTTTTTCTTTAGAAATATTTTTTCTCCTTGAAATTGAATTTTTATTGTTTGTCAATATAATTTTGAAAAATATATAGTAATCGTTACCTATACATACTACACAAAATTATTTCGTCAGAAGCCCCCATACATTATATAAATACAGCTATTTCTTAAAAGTGTTTTGTATGGATATAATTTTACACAAAATATAAATAAAAGGGAAGCGCACTTTTGCTTTTTCCAAGTATTTAATAAGGATTCTTCTGTTAATGTCAATAGAATAGTTGAAACTTAAGTAGAATTTATCGATTGAATTCGTTACATCCAAACAGTACTTGTAGCCTAGTTTGGGCAAAGATTAGCCAGTACTAATGTACGATTGCCCATGGGACGCTCGAATGTACTAATATTTTATCCTCTCCATGGAGGCTCGTTCCATGTCCTGATGAAATGAGATAATGGTGATAATAAATATGAGGATTTGGGACAAGTAAAAATTCTTAAACCTAACTTGCTTGGTTAGCTAAACTCTGGTGACCGTCAGTGTGATTCACCTTTCGAGGGTAAAATTACCCATGGTACCAGCCGGGAATAAAGTCCGGTACCCCTAGGTTAGTAGCAGGGAGTGATGACCCCTATACCACGGGGCCGTTTCACATGTATTAAGAAGATTATTGTTATTCTCAAGTGTTGACCTGTGACAGACAGAATTAGTTACAAAGTTTAATAAAAATCGCAATATGTTTTGTTAAGACATGAGAAGAATCGTATTCAACCACACCACTGCGCACGCGGACATAGGCGTTAAGCTCATCCAATTTGGTTGACTGATGATGGAGGATTACGGATTTAACACCCGGTTGAATGTACTGAGGAGGTTTTACTTAACTGCGTTAATTTCCTCACTCAACATACGTTTTCTAGATTCTAACTTTCTCCTCACTAGCACATTAATATAAATATACGGATAGTCAAGACATTGAGTACGACATTAATAAAATACAAACATCTTAACCTAAGTGAAGGAGTAAGAATAAGGAGGAAATTTGTTTAGTGTAGGTTCACCTGTAATGAGTGATAAATAATAGGCGGAAAACTAAGCTCCAGCGAACCTGACTGGTATTCTAACCTTTACTTCAGTTTCCTTGGAAACATAGTGTAGTGTAAGATTAACGCCTAAGGTAACGTGACCCTCAGCACAGGATATTACTACTCTAATGTACATGCAACCTTAAATAATGGACTAGGTATCCTATTATCTGCATTGGTGGACAAGTGGTTTAAATTTGCAGCTCCTAGAGTCAATTTTTTTTGTAATGGGGTGGTTGGGATTCGAATTCCAACAAACGTTATTGAGGATGATACTTTATAGAAGGTTTCTCACTCCATACCCACTCAAATGCAAGAATATTTCCTTTATATTCTACCTTAAACATGTAAAACCTAATATTTTTATTAATATATATAGCCTGGATGGATAGCTGGACGTGGTGGAATAAACAAAACTATGCACATATTCACCAGACCCAAAGTATAGCATCTGGCTAGTAAAGACCCCGAGAAGACAAGGCATCCCATATGTTAATCTGACGTATATTCAGTCTAGACTGGAAGATATTGGAGATATGTTTTTTTATATAAATTCTCTCCCTCACTCTTCATTACCTTCCCACCCCCCTCAACCCCTTTTCTAACGTAGTACACGTCTGGATGTCATGACCCATAAGGGGCTGGCCGGAATGTTTGGAAGTAACATATGGGCAGCCTACTACCTCACTGGAGTTAATTGTCTTGTAAGTGGAGGTAAGGAGGTGATTTTACTCATGGCCTCTTCATTTACACGTGAGGCTTCTTTTGTGAGGGATTTGTAACACTGAGATCATATTTTTATGTTTACTGCCATAAAAAAAAGTCCCGTTACTTCTTTTCAGAAAATTGTTCAAACAATTATATTTTTATTTGTTTATCAGCCTATTTTTTATATTCCTTAGGCAAAGTATTGAATTAGATTAGTATGCGTGTTTATTTTTTCAAATTAATTAATGGATTTCTTATAAATCCTGGAATATATAGGAGTTATTTAATAGGATAGCGTCAGTTGAATTCTTTTACTAGTATCTAGAGTAGCTATTACATGCAATCTTAAATTAAATTAAATTGATTATTTTAGGAATTTTTCAATCTAAATAATAGTTTTAGTAATATGGTAATGAAATTTGTGATTCCAGTCGATAAGCAATTAAGTCATTACATATATACTTACTATAAAGTTATGATTTAAATTAAGGATTGCTTGATAAAATAAATCAATATATATTTAAATATAATAAAAAGAGGATTAACAAATTGTATCAACAATAATAAATATTAATGAAAATAAAGGATATGACACAATCCCACAAACTTTCTCGTATTGTGTATTATGGTTTCAAAGATAATATTCAAAATTAGGTTTTGACTAAACTATTCTATAGTATGCCTTCCTCATAAAAACAAACACATCATATTGTTTTTCTATTCATTCAACCATGTTATCCTCATATAATGTATCTAGGTATTGCCAGTGATCTCTTTCTATTGGGCCTGCCACTCAGTACTCTGAACACGGTTATAGATTCTCACATCCACGCTGCATGTCTTGCTCACCGTTATCTATGAGATTTATTAATCCTAGCAATGTATTGTTATTAGAATAGGGTATGTAACTCATCATTATGCAACCTCCTCCACTCCTTAATATCTTCATCCCTGTTTGGACCAAATGTCTTCTTAAGCACATTGTTTTCGTAAACCCTAGATTTTTTTTCCCGTCATGTAAGTAAAGAGACCACCTTTCACTCCAATATAAAACCACCGGTAGAGTTATGTCTTTGTACATTCTGAATTTACAATCCATGGAGGCAGGCAAGATGTCAAAAACTTACTGACCGAGAAATAGTATGCATTTCACGAATGCATTCTTTTTATAATGTCAAATATAATATCACTATTGCTAGTTAAAATTAATCCTAGATATTAAAACCCACTAACCCTGTCAAATGATAAGTTGTTCAAGTAAACTCAAATCATCAAACCCCAATCTGTGTTCTCTGAGCCATCATATACTTAGTCTTTTCAGCGTTCACACCTTCTAATCCTATTTCCTCACCTACCTCTAATACAATATCAGCATTTCTTAAAGTAGCTTTCTTATTATTGTCTAACAAAGCAAAATCATCAACGTATCCCAATAGCTTAACTGTAACGTTTAATGTCAACCCTTCTCCACTCTGTCGCATTAAGCAAAGCATACTATAAGGCTAGATGATTAAAAAGTAATTGGGAAAGTGCATCAATTTGTTTCAACACATTATGTAAGTAATTTCGAAAATATCTTATATGTAACATTCAGTTCATACCCTGCCGCGTGTATCAGCTTGACAAATATTTTGGGTATCCAAAAGCTTAAATAAAATTCCGTTGATATTCTCTCTAAGTAATATTGATGGTTTCAAAATTGTCTATCTGACTCCAGAGGACTATATAAAATATGTAAATAATCTCTTTTGAAAATTATAATGATTTTTATATAACAATGTGGCTTGTTTCATTATATGTATGAAAGAAGCTACGAAAAGCGGTTAGCCATGACAGGATCTCGAACGAGATGCTACGACACGTCCCGGAAGGGGTGATTCAGCTCCTATCAAGAATGTTCTCAACGGCATTGCTGGCAGGCTACTTCCCGGAGGCATGGAAGGTCGCAGACGTCGTCTCACTGCCCAAACCAGGAAAGGACGGCAAATTCCCGCAGAACAGGCGGCCCATCAGTCTGCTCAGCAACATAGGAAAATTATTCGAAAAAATAATCCTGCAGCGACTGAAAGCCTTCGGCAGGGAGCACAGTATTATCCCTGACGTACAATTCGGATTTAGAAACCGGCATTCAACAATACACCCAGTCCTGAGCCTAGTGGAGGACACGACAGAAAGCTTCAATCGAGGGGAAATAACGATAGCGGTACTTATGGACGTAGAAAAGGTCTTTGATAAGGTCTGGCACGCCGGCCTTATCTACAAAATGATCCAGGCCAATATCCCAAAAATCTACGTGCAGCTAATCAAGAGCTTTTTAACTGGACGACAATTCCAGGTCAAGATGGAAGGGAAAAGGTCGCCCCTTCATAGGGTCGGAGCGGGGGTGCCACAGGGGTCGGCACTCTCCCCGTTCCTATACACCGTGTATGTCGCTGACATCCCCACGGACCCGATGGTAACGATTAGGCTCTTTGCAGACGATACGATGTTCACCATAGCCAACAAGAACGTGAAATACGCCCATCGCCGCCTGCAGCGGTACCTGAACGAGTTCAGCAGTTGGCTGGAGAAATGGAGAATAAAAGTCAATGCGGAAAAATCGTCAGCCATGTTGATTACTAGGAGGAGACCCCAAACACCTGCCCAGCTTGTAGTGTTGGAAGAGGATATCCCCTACAAGAGTTCTATGAAATACCTCGGGGTGATGTTAGATGCCAGACTCGCATGGAGGGAGCACGCAGACTACACAAGAAAAAAGGCAATGGGGGCCTTCATCGAAAACTATGGCCTGCTCAAGAGCCCAGTGCTGGGGATCAACAACAAGTTGCTACTGTACAAGAGCTTAGTACAACCGATTCTGCTATACGGATGCGAGGCGTGGGGGTATGCTCCCGAGTCAGTGATAGGTACACTACAAGTAGTACAAAACAAGATTCTTAGGAGTATCCTAGGTGTGAACACCCGATCCAGCAATGAGTACATACACGCTACCACTGGCAGTGCGACACTTCAGGAAATCTTCCGGAAGCGAGGCGACAAGCTCTATAAACGAGCCAGCGAGGTAGAGGACAACGCCACAATTAGAAGATTGGGCCAGTACGACCCCCATCAGACAAGGAGATACAAGAAGCCCCGACTCGTATGAGAATTAACATCTGCACACCTTCCCAATCAACCCTTTCCTACTAACCACTCCTCTTTCTAAGCATAGCCAATCCCTGGGTCCCCATCCTCTCACGTCCACACAAACTACGTACCAAAATCATTCTATTCACACTTTCACTTTCATCAACGCCATCTTCACTTAGTGTCTAATATTATTTCATGTATTTTCTTTCAGCTCGTCTAGAACTTACTCCCTCACTACACCACTCACATCGGGCCTAGCTGCACTTGTGTTTCCATCACAGTGTACGAGGGCTCGATCTAGTAAACATCACAGAAACTCTGCTGCTCCCAACATACAAACCTTCACCAACCAACTCCATTTTCCCTTCACAACCAAATTACACTTTTAGACTTAGAGGTTATGATCTGTGACTACAGATCGGTACTTTAGGCATAAACAAGCCACCTAATTCCTCTGAAAGTCGCTTCTGACATTCAGAGCTAGTAGTTCAAGGCAAACAAAGGAGCTGCTATATGTATGAATTTACTTAGAATTTTTAAAACTACATTAATTTTCTTTAATGAACTGCATTTTAATACCCATCCTTGCTATCAATATATTTACACGAATAAGAATGAGTAAAGTATAATTTCAAGCAAGGTTATCAAATTCAAGATCCACGGGCTCTATCCGGTCCGCTAGACACACCTTACCGGGTAGCTTCTCCGCAATACTTTTATATAAGATCCTACTATACTGCTCGTAGTAATATACTCACAAATAAAACTCATCATCAGCAGCAGCATCATCATCATCATCAACTCATTCTAGCCTGTGGCCTGGTCAGTCTAGTAAAATACCTCCATATTTCTCTCTACTTCCACCATTCTTCCTCCATTAATTTCTTCCATTCTTCTCCTCTCACTTGAACACTTTCTGTTAGCTCTTTGTTGGTTTCCCTTGTATTTTTCTTACACAATTCATTTTCATCATTTTCTTTGACATCCTCTCCTTCTCCATCCTCATAACATTCCCATATAATCACAGTCTTGATTCTCTTACTATCTATTATACTCCTTGTACCCTCACGCTTTTCCTTTTAATATATTCTTAATTTTGAATTACCAAAAAAGTTTTAAACTGTTTCAAACAATGAAGTTTTTTTCCCATTAAATATTTGAGTATGTAAATTTGTATTTACGTTATTTATCAAATACTGCTTTGAGTTTTTCAAAAATATACATAAACATCTGGGAAATTATCTGTTTTAAATTTTCTTAAATACATAATAAATTGTAAACACATATCATAAAATAGCTAAGCATAGACCTGCATTGGCGGGCACGCAGACTAAAGTTCAAACTCTTTTGGTTTATTTTTCTAGTGTCAGAGTTATAACTCAATTCACTTGTACAGAGGGTGGATCTTATAGACGGTTTCCTACACTCTCCTCACTCAAATGTAGTTATATTTTCTTTAAATTGTATCTTTCGCATCTGTTAGCCACTAGCTTGAGTAAAATGTGCATGACCAACTCGGGTAGAAACACGCACTGACTAAAATATCCAAGCAAACATGTTTCTAAAGGCTATGGCCTGCTACACGCCCCGGGTTTGTGAATCTAGTCCTGCACCTAAATTGAGTTTGAAACCACTGGTTCATAGGAAGTGTACCCACGTTTGCGTATAAGGAGTGTTGTAAGCCAGCAAAGACTGACTGGAATTAGAGCACCAACTTTTCATTTCCGAAAAATCAGACTTAAATTAAACAAATGGATTTGTCCTCGTGACTAATTGTGTATCTTATATAATTTAAAGACGTTCCTAGTTATTGTAAATTTGTTTCATTCATGATGTGTATTCTGTGTAATATTTGATTTACCCACACAATTAAGGTCAGACCTTGAATCCTGGGCGTGTTTATTGAAACTTTTTCCTAAACGTTTTACCACAATCACTCTATGTAGATACGAGTACATTGAATATAAATATATCTTCCGTCATTCCTAAATTATTATTACTATTATTACTAGCACCACATCTTACTACCCTTTCGGCTTGTACGCACTTACGATAATGTATAAGAGTGAAATGAAATGGAAGACCTACATTTTCATGTGGGATATGAACCACGGTGGAGGTCTGGCACTCCACACATTCAAAAGTTGTGATTAATACACGTCTTGTCAGAGGTGAAGGAAAGGTTTGGGAATCAGATAAATCTGTACTAGGACTGAGTATTGGGGCCTAGATCCCCAACACAGAAGTCAAACACCCTACCCCTAGACCACCAGGTCACCGGCTCTCATCCCTAGACCATTTTAATAAATACTATGTATTGATAGCCCGAAAGGGTAGTAAGACGTGTACCATTGGTGACAAATGTTATTTCACATTGTCTTTAAATTTAATAACTATTTTATCTCTTGTTATTAATATGAATACAATTTTATATATCATTTAATAAACATAAACTATATATTGTAAATTTTTATAAATCAAATTCCAAAAAAAAATAGACTGATGGATTTGTAAAAATGCTCGATAAAGGAGAAGAAAAAAACGGTTGGTTTGAAATCACAAATAACTTTCATTTTCACTTCAATTCATCCTCAAGAAGACATTGTGTGTGTATGGGGTGGTAATGGGTGGGTTTGTGGTTATAGAAGAATACATTTCACCCTCGCCTCTCTGCACCCCTGGGTGAGGGCCAGGTGGGACAATGCTCCAGTGACCTAGTGACGCGATCAACAAGTGAAACATTTTATTTTTCTTCCACCCTCGCTTGTTCGTCGTCCTGGAAAAAAGAAGATCAAGAAACAAGTTTTGTTATAAATCATATGTGTGAAAGAAGAATCATCGGGAAATCTTTCTTCACTATGTATGTTTGATTCAAACAGGGGTATAAGCTGTGTATTTCAGACAAGAATATAGAAATATTTGATTCAGACGAGTGTATGATCACGTGTGATTCAAACATAAAAATAGATATGTGTGATTCAAACAGGCGTATAATCATCTGTGTCCAAGACAAAAGTATATACATATTTTATTTAAATAAGGGTAAAACCATGTATATTTTAGACAAGAGTTTGTACATATTTTATCTAAACAGAGGTATACCAATGTATTTTTTTTTATAGAGGAGTACAGAAATGTGTGATGCAGACAGGAGTATACCAATGTGTGTTTTATACATAGATTATTCAGTATTGGGTGAAGATACTGGTAATTTTAGGGTATATTTACGCTTGCAAGGCTTTGCATTTGTGGCCATCATTTTTTGTAAACTTAGTTAATATAAAAAACTTAATTCTTAATTAGTACGAGGGCTATACGTATAGTAATATCATTGAGGTAGAAAAGAGTAAGTTAAAATCTAGAGGAAACGTATCAGAATTTGAGTAGTAAGTTATTTCAGAAAAAAATAATTCAATAGACCCTATCGGTATTAGAACACTGTTCTTCCCATCATAAGTATTCAAGTATATAGCAAAAGTGAAGCCTCGGACATTGCATTCTCCAAAACGGGCTATTGAATATTATGTTCTAAGGTGGCATATGATGTTTTCTACACAGTTTTAGAAAGTCATTTGGTACATAGCTTATTAAAATTGTCAACCGTTTCAACCTGGTGGTCACTCAAAGGATTTTTTGGTTTATAGTTCATCTCAAATTAATTGTGATTAATTATGATTAATCGAATAACAAGGTTAGATTTTTAAATTTTAACACATATTGTGAGTCTAAAGTCTTAAAACACGTGAGCCACATCTATTTTATATAAATATAATGTGATATTGAATAGTGCATTGATTTGTTTTCTACACAACTTTTCACCAAGGGAAATAATCAATTTGAAATCCAAAGAAAAGTATTAAGATTGTAGGACGATGAGAATATGGAGGAAGCGAGTTCTACTGTCCACATATCTAGTATTACCGCTTGCTCACCATGGTTGATCCTAAAATGATTCTTCCATCATCCATCTTTCTCGTGTAAGATCACCTAGTAAAATACATTGAGGGTATTAAAAGGAGGCTCAAACATCCACCCTCCCGTGTAAGATCACCTAGTAAAATACAGCGATGGTCCTAAAAGGATGATTCTTAAACAACCCTGTGGCGAGGAGAACCTTTTCCTTGGCATCCCTGTGAGGCGCGCGACATATTTACAGGAGGAGACCATCTCTTGACACGACTCAAAGGGTTAAAAGCAGAGTTGTGGATGTATCTCCCTCCACAGAAGGACCCCCCCTCCCTTCCCTTTACCACACCCTCACCCCTTGACGACCGTGAGATGGGAAACAGTCGTCCCGTCCTCTCCCGACCAAATAGAGGTGAGAGGGGTCTGAGGGCTTCTGCACCCTGCAGCTTGAATATCTCTGTCATCCTAAAAAAAAAAAGGAAGATTTACCTGTTTATGACCCAAAACCGGAACAAACAAATTTTCCCCCATCCACTCCTATTTCTTTGAATCTTTGCTTCACTTATTTTATCTGCCCAAAATAGCGTTTTCATTTCCGGTTTCATTGATTGGTTGTATTTTTACCATTTGTTATGGCTGTAATTTTGAAATAATATTAAATACGTGGTCAGTTATATATGCTTGTATGGTTTGAAATAGTGAGAGTAAAGTGACTATAAGTTTCGTTAACTCTAAATAATTTTTATTATTTTTTTCTCATCATTGTCTTACAAGAAAAAATAACGTGAAAGATATATTTAAGTTCAGGTTTTGATATTCTCAGGACGCGTCAATAGGCTCTTTGAACAAAGGTTCAGGTTAATCTGGTATAGTTTGTTTGTGACGGGAAGGTCATGGTTCAAATCCCAGCTTGCGATAATAGGAGTTTATGTTGATAAATGGTTTCACACTCTAACGCCTTTATAAATTAAACCTTTCTTACTACTAGGTACCCCAATAGTATTACTATAATGCGTGCAGAACGGACGGATAGTAAGATACAGGATATATATATATATAAATTACATAATATATATAAAAATAAGTATCTTATTAGATACATAAATAAATAAATTACTGCTTAGACCAACTATAAACTGAAGTACTATTCTTTTGGTATATATAATACAAGTTTATATTTTGAATTATTTTATTTATGTTAACCTATTGGGTATTACAAACCTGTGATCTATCTAATATATTTAAACGAGACGAATAGGAATAACTCATTAAAATTTCATTAGAATTTCCTAGTGTTATGATGAAGATTCGTATAATAGAAAAGTAGCTCCCATTGTAACTGTTCAAAATTTTCTCAAAACCAAACACATATTATGAAGTCGTATCTGCCATAACCAAACCTTTAATAAAGTAATCGTTAAATAGTATTAGTTAAATTTTAAGAATGTATAATTTTAAGCAGTTTAAAAGTTAAAGCCAGTGCGAAATATTGTGAACGCTCTGTCTTCTGGCACTAGTTAGATTGAGTTCACGTGTAAATGCATGGTGGTTTATTTCACCCAATTAAAGCCATTAGTCATTATTTTTGAAAGAGGTTTAACTTCGCTTGTTAGTTTAGCAAATACATTTTGCTGTGATAATTTATGGGTGTATTGCATTATTTATTGCTATATTTTATAAATGTGTATGAAATTATTATTTAATTGTATTATTGTACCTCCCAATTACTGAGTAGTTATTATTAGCACCGCGTCTTACTACCCGTTCGGGTTGTACGCTACTGAGTAATAATGAAAGGCAAAATAAGATTTAAAAAAGACTTAGATCAGTTCTTGATATCATAGTAAATTTGCCACTTTTGGAGCTATTTTAGAGAGTTTAGTCTTAAATGTACCTTTTCATTTATGATACGTTTGAGGCAATGTTTCTCCCCTCTAAAAATCTTAATACTTAACCGGGATATTATCACATTTATACTAATGTTGTAGAAATAAAAAAAGTTAAAATTGAAAGGAAGTATACCTACATTTTCAGGAAAGATAGTGAGATCCGAATTATGAAAATTCTCTCCTCGATACAACCCGGCCGGGATATGAACATTGAACTGCTCATTACCCTCAAACCCGACTATATAAGCCTGCTATTTAGCCCATGTGTCTACTGATGCAGCTTGGAAGAACATTACCTAACCGAAAGTATGTAATAATATTAAATCAACCTATATACGTTCATAGACTAGACCCTATGCGCTACATCAATCACTTGAAATATGGTGTAGTTTTGGATATCTGTAAGAGAAAGATGGTGACTTTTGTGAGGGTTAAATCTACTATCAATAGAGTAGGTTTCTGGTAAAAATAAACGTTCAGAAAATAAAAACTTTGTTAGTGGCAGTATATTTATTATTTCCTGGTTTTATTTATATTAAACCATCCACTTCGGTGACAGCATAGTCCAAGGCGCTATTCTTGCAGTAGACTAGAATGCTGAAGATGGGGAGATTGAGAATTGGATCTAGGTCGGTTGTACTGATAGTTTTTTCCACTCTCCCTCCATGAAACTGTGGGTGCACTTTCTATAAATATAGCTGTATTAAAACTATTAGCATAGTTAGTCCATAAGTATATTACCCGATCGGATAGTAAGACGTAGGGGTAAAAATAAAAAATAGTATTATTTTATGGGTAGGCCTTTTGATATTATACCTTAAAAGTGATCGTTGCAGATCACATGACTCGACGTATAGCTGCAGTATATAATAATTATTTATTAATTTCTTTAATAATTTTCAAAAACATTTCCCTTTAAATAAACCGGATGAGTTCCGGATCCATAAAGGTTCTATCTAGTGAGTGTATTATATTTAAATTTATTTTGGCATTAGAGAATCCTTAAAGCCTTGTCAAAACACCTCTGATATATTAGATTCGTGTTCTATTGGGGGTGAAAGTAAAAATCTTCTATTGATTTGTTAAGTAGTATTGTAATTATTCATATGATGATAGGGACCGAATTTATTGCTACACAATCTAATGTATTAGTCTCGCAGACTTGATGTTTAAACAGTGATCAAGGCTCAAATCTCAGATGGGTGCAATGGTTGGACCTTCCCAAAAGTAAGAACCACTATGATTTTTCTATCCTGTCTACAAGCTAATGCCAACGCCCTCCCACAAGAATATTCTTCTCATCCCTTCTTCTTAATAAAGCATTAAATCAATTTGTAAAATTTGATAATAAATGGAATTGTAAATGTTTATATAATTGGTATAGTGTATTGCATCTTAAAGAACTTTTTTGTTTATCATTTTATTTAAAATAACATTAAAAATATTTTTCTTTGTTAAGCCTAGTATCAAAAGAATAAATTATATTTGAGTCTATATTAAAAGTAAAAATTACTTACACTTCAATTTTATTTATTTGTTAAAATTTTATTTCTCAGGGCAGCAAGAGGAAGTTGAAAGAAGTAAACAAAATTGTTAATTCCTTAGTGACATGTCTTCTGCTCCAGTTTTCGACGACTGTCATAGAGAGTCGGCCACCGCAGGAGAAGAGACGCTATCAATGGAGAACCATCGTGAATGGTACAAAAAGAGTTATTTTGTTGGAGAGGGTTTTAAAGAGTGGGCGAGCGAACAGAGATGTAAGGAAAATAAATGGTGAAAGGGTTAAAAAAAAGATACAGAAGGGGAAACTCATTCTTATATGTTATGGAAGAACGAAAAACAATTTTTTTCCTTACATCTATTTCAATTCTTGTCATCTTTATCAATAACATCTTCACAGGATGCTCGCAGTCTTCAAGGATTAACATTTCGCATTTACTTTCCTCATTTCATATATGTCTATCATTCTGTATCTGTCGTACCAGAAACGTTCATAGTTATATCTAAGATCTAATATTTAGGCCTATTCTACATTATATACAAAGTATTGGATTTGAAGACATATTTTTGATAATTTAAAACAAGCTTTAATGTATAATGTAAAAACAAATATATGTACATATTGTAAATATTACAAGCTGTAAAACATATAAAATTCTGTTTATTATTACCTGTTCATATTAAAATAAGATTTGAGCTACATATATAAAGGAATTTAGATTTGTACAAAGATATTGCCTATTTGAATATTCGTTATTGATGTTAATTTTAAAAGATTTATAAAATTATTATTAATACCCTTCATAGATATCCATGGAAATGATTAATAAATGTATTTACTTTGGTTCTAAGTTTCAAGTATACACAACTTTTGAGCTTGACTAGGTTTATTTATATAGTCAACTGCTTGAACAATGGCATTACTATTTGAATAAAACATAACATGCTATCTTGTTCGTACTCGATTTTGTATCCAGGCCATTTTTTTTTAAAAAAATCTAATAAACTAACAACTATTTGTTTATATTTTTAATCGCCCTGGAAATAAGTTAGCCTAATAATATATGTGGCAAGATGCATATTTAACCGTGGTTATTAATGTTAAAATAAACATTATTAGTTTAATTTATAGTCCAAAAAATATAAAGTCATCCATTATGTCCTTAATTTTATTTTATTGTCTTCTTAATTGGACACACACACACACACACACACACACACATATATGTAATTTGGCATGCGGTCATGAGTGCAAGTTGAATTTTGTTTGGTTTACCAGTAGCAAGAGTGTCGGAGTTTATAATGCTGGTTTTTACCTTATTGATTTTTCACCCTCACATTACGAGCTTACCTCTTTTAATTTCTATCTTCTTAATCCTTATTACATTATTGTAAATACATGTGACTAGTCCGTATGGGCACTGGGCACTGGGTACTTAAAATTTGTTTTCCTTATATGTTTTAGTATAGTCAAATCAGAATGGGTAAAATATTTTAGAATAATTAATTGATTAATCTATATTATTCAAAATTTACAAAAGGTCATAGTAAATAACTTATAATGCCCAGATAAAAACGTTTCTTCAAAAATGATACTGGAAGCTTACCTATATGCATTCGAAGATAAACAAATAAAAGTAAATATATTAATTTTATAATTTCTCATACTGATAAAGTAATGTAATATTAAGAAAGCTTAGCCTCGAACAAAGAAATTTATTTTCATAATTCTTTAGTGCTAATGGCTGCTTTGCCAATGTTCTTATTTTTACTTCAATTTTTGCACCAGCCATGTTGGATACACCGTCGTAATACTGTTTTCGTAGATAGTCTAGTCAAACCTGTGTGATGCTTCTCTAGTCATTGATGATGTTTCGTAAAACCCAATGAAAACCCTATAAATATTGAATTTGTCGTGATATACAGTGTGGATATTTTTTGACATTTGCTTCTTTTTTCTAATTTCAGGTGTTTTATCCACTATTAGAGCAAACTCTCTTCCATTTCTTATAGTTTCAAACACATTGCGAAAAACATACTTATAAATGATTTTTAAGATTTTTTTTTTATCAGATGAAGTGTAAGCTTTTTTTCTTGGATCGATAAATTTAAAGTTCTGTAATAACATTTTCCCACAAGAGGAGGAGCTGAATTAAATTTGCTTCATCACTGTCCTGAGCCCTAAATGTTAATCCCTGAAGTGCTAAGAACAAAGTCGAAGTTATTACGTTTTTAAATCAACTCATTTTCAAGTCAAATCGTGGATTGCTTATTGTGAAACCATATAATATACTAATGGTGTACTTTTTGTAAAGAGCTTTTAACTTAATTACCCATTCTTTGTGATGAAGCGAAACTTCATGCTTTTTAAACTCATGGGATACTTGTTTCCATTTAATATATCCTTATGAAGTAAACGTGTCATGATTTGATTCACAGTTAACAAGGTTTTTCTTCAGAGCTTGTACACAAAATAAACAAAACACTTTTTCATGCCTTGTATTAAAATTAATCCAAGGATGATCTGTATACCAATTATTTTGGAAATGGTGATTTTTTTCACCTTGATTCCTTGGTATAGCATTTGAAGGTTGATGGGGCTTTTCAACAGAGGCAATAAATATATTTATGTTAAATTTGAAAAGGTACAGGTTGCATACCTAAAAATTGAAGGGGCTGTTCAACAGACGTAATATTTCCATGTTTAATTTAAAAAGATACAGGTTGAACCTCTGAAGGTTGATGGGGCTTTTCAACAAACGCGATGTATTCACGTTCAATTTGAAAAGGTATGGATTAGACATCTGAAGGTTGATGGGACTTTTCAACACACGTAATATCTTCTTGTTCAGTTGGAAAAGACACAAGATTGACATTTAAAACTGTAGGATCTGAAAAAAGATAAATAAAAATCACTGCAATACAAATATATATACTTTTTTTTTTAGCAGAGCGTCTTATTACGTGTCCAAACTATACAGTCATTTTTTAATCCCTAGTAGGTTAAATTTTGGGGATAAAATATTAAAAATTGAGTTATCAATCAAAGTCCTCTACTACTATTAGTAGGGCTTCTTCTTAAAAATAAACCGATTTTTTTAGAATTATATGATACACTATTAAGATAAAGATTTTAAACAAGTTCATTGGTAAATTAAATTTTTCTTATTTAGTTGCATTTTATAAATATTTAAAAATTTAAAAATAAGTCACTTGTACAAATTTAAGACCTATACTTAGAATAAAAATGATATTTTTTGGCGTCTTGCCATGTAGAATCTAAATACCAAGTTTGGACAAAATTCATTAAACTAAGTTATTTCAAATGTAGACCCATCAAAACAGATATGGGGCTAGAAAATTGTAATAACTTATTATGATTTCTAGGTTGAAAATATTCACGATTACAATAATTTATTTTTATGCGAGAAAGTACAAAAAATGACATAATTACGATATTAAAATTATTTTTCCCAAAGGTCATTAAATCCTTCCAACATCTTGACTTTATATTGACTGGTAAGAAAATATGATAATAGGTTTTACAGTGCCCTACACACATTTCACTGAAGGCTTACAATACAGCAAATAGATTTAGAGGAAATATAATATAAATTATCAGTAAACCAGATGAAATGTAGTATAGCCAGTAAAATATCCGTAACAAAGAATAATTACCAAAGTAAATTTAATCTCAGCTATTCAATGATATTTACAACATTAACAACAATACTCATAAATTTAGAACATGTAGGTAACCATTTTAACTTAGACAGGACAACGTTGGTGTTAAAAGTTTGTGTTTCAGAAATTTTGAGGCACTCTTTATTCTTTAAAAACTTTTTACGGTTTTATTTTTTTAAATACATAATTTACTAATTCCTAGCATGCTAAAATATTGAGGTGGAGAGTGTTTTTCATTCTTTCAAATTCACTTTGATTTTCTTAAAATAGAAATCAATTTTTGAACTTTGGTTCACATTAGTTGCAATTGCAGCCCTTTTCATTTTTCTATTAATATTTTCGTTTATTAACCATCACTTACTTAAATGAATTTTGGGAATATGAAAGTGGTTTTAACTACGCTGTTTTACAAACTTCTATCATTTTCACACAAAAAATAATGTTCAAAACAGAAAAAAGAAATCCAAACACGCATATATATATATTACTATAAATCAACTAGGTGGCCTTATAGTAGAGGGTATACAATACACAACTAATGAAATAATGTATGAACACGTATTATTAACAAATTACGTGGTCTCATAGCACAGGCTACACAATGCACAGATCATGAAAATTGTATCGTCTAACATAGACACTAACCGTGAATGAACTCTACGTGGCAAATCGGTCATGTGGATAACCAATGTAATTGATCTAAACTTCTTAGTGTAAATTGCTCGTCAAATAGTTCGTTCACCAAACTTAAGGCTAGAACCAATTTCTTTTCATTGCTTTAATCTTAACTCTTATTTAACCTCAAAAAAACTTTCAATAATTTGATATTATGTTATAATAAAAAAGTAAATAAGAAATGTGTAAGACATGTGAACTATGAAAGAAAGGATTAATCTAATCAATCTTGTGCAATATTACTGGTCAGTGGTCACGAGGGTCATAAGTAAGTTTATTAACTAATTTTACCCAATATGTCCGAGGTCCCTATTTGTCCCTAGACCCAATTTGTCTCAAGACCCATACCCTTTGATCAGTGACCCCCCTCCAAGAAAGCAGGAGGGGCAATGCACCCATGTCTTCCCCTCAGTTTCGGCAACAAATGAGCCTCCTGGATTTTCTGGAACCCAAACCAGCCATAAAGTCAGGACAGAGAGAAAAAATCTTTAGCTTAAAGCACGATAATGCTAGACACCATACCACACTGAAGTCCATGAACCACGTCGCAACATTTGTCTAGATTGTCCTTCCACACCCACCGTACAGCCCAGATTTGGCGCATTTTGACTTAAATATGTTAAGGATGGGGAAAGATTAACTTCGTGGGGACAACATTTTCTCGACAATGACACCGTGCCCCTACGAGTGCCCCTAGTATAACGTAAAGCATTATAATGAATTATATATCATTATTATTGTTCACATTGGAAATATTACTATCGATAGTAGTAAATAAATAATGTTAATCATTATCTTAATTGTATATAAAAATATCAACAAAATTTAATCAAAATGAATTTATGAAATAAAAATAAATTTTATTTTCTAATATTGCTCAGAAAGTTTGGACAATCAGTGTATAAAGATAGTTTAGCGTTAAGTATTGACCATAAATATTAAAATTATATTTCTCAGGTCATTTTAATTAAACTATGCTGTATATTAAGTAAGTTTCTCAAAAAGTTTATGTTCTTTTTCCTTTAAACTGTTAGGGGAAATGTTTGTACAACAATGACCAATCTCTATCAATTTATAATCAATAGTCAATATTTACCTTTTTTATTGGTCGAAATTTATAAATGAAGGGTTTAATAGCAATGCGACGACCTGAAATGTGCAACCCCTAATAAAATTTCAAAAATTTTAACTGGAAATTGAAATTCTAATATGAAGTGTTGACCCATGAAAACCCAATATCGATATTTTTATTTGTTTAAATAATTAATACCAATGAGGACTTTGATTGTTAAAAAAATAAGATTATAAAAATTTAAAACTGGGAGTCAAAAAATATTTTACTTCATTATAAAGCCATATGTGTTCGGATTTGCTAGTGCATATTATTTCTTTTCCCATATATCACAAGTTTTGAGTAAATATATCCATTTTTTAACAATGGAACAAGAAAGTCCCTATTGAGTTTCGTTTCATTTATTTCATTAATTGTGTAAACCAACATCAACTAGGCCTACTGATAGTGTTATAATGTAAACATTAAAAAAACTTTTTTTTAACTTGCTGACAAAGCTTGAGAATTATTAACTAGATTCTTAAAATTTAAAAAAATCTTTAAATAAAAAAAAAAAATTGTTTGGTTTCAGAAAGAGTTATATAGAAATGAGGAAGTTGGCAGTGAACTCTATATGAGCATGATAATAGATGACCTTAGCTAAGTTAAGAATAATGTGATTCTTAGGTAAAAAATTATCCACTAATGAGATAGAATTTGAAACTAATTTCTATGGGTTCGAAACATGGTTCTTGACAAAGTATCGGAGGTCATGCAGGCGTGATAGATTTGTAGCTCACCATGGGTGCGATTTTAGGCGCTAATGGACCAACCTTATTTTCTGAGCACCTGCATGGACAATAATTTATAAAAACACTAGATCAATACTACTCTAGAAGAAGGTGGATGGAGGAGGAGGTGGTAAGAATTATATATTTCACAAATTACAAATAGCTATTTTATTCATGACATGATGTGACTTTATGATTTCCAAGTTCATGTCCACCCCATGCTGGGTTAGAAGGAACACTGTGAAACTATCTATTCGACCATAAACAAAAGGAGCTTCCATACATGATATCTACTACTAGTTCTCCTTTAGTATCCCTGCAGAGGCGAGCCCTCCCGGAACCTGCATCTGTATAGTCGTGCGCAAAGTTTTGATAAACTACTCATATTTCACAATTAAATTATTCCAGTGGTTCTCAACAGTTTCTTAGTAAAGAAACCCACACTGAAGGTTAAGTGCTCTAAATGTAAGTCTTATTTAGTCTGGTTTGCTGAGGACTGGGAAGTTGGGGTTGAAATCCCTGGTGGGTGTAAGGAATTTTTTCTTATAAATGGTTTAAAAATCCCTCTCTATTTAAGTGTGCGTCCATTTCATCTGAGATTTTACCCTCCTCATTCCTATCACATTAGTGTAATTGATGCATGCATATAGCTTGAACGAGTTCTAGGACGTTGTGATATTAATAATAATTATTAATAAAGGCTCAGAAATATATTCA
Organism: Timema californicum; assembly: GCA_902141385.1. Taxonomy (NCBI): domain Eukaryota; kingdom Metazoa; phylum Arthropoda; class Insecta; order Phasmatodea; family Timematidae; genus Timema; species Timema californicum. The sequence continues at coordinate 165,242 of CABFOW010000939.1, forward strand.
TTCCGTACGAAGGACTAGCAAATTACTGGGAATGGACGCCCCTTCAGTGCTGCCTACGCTCTAACACCGACGGTGAAACATTTGAGGATCACATTAACCTTAGGGTTGAGAAAGATAACAAAATAATCCCACTGGTGTGGTATGGATAAATAAGGCACAGTTTAAAGTAAAATGTTATCGAATCTACTCTTAGGAAAAGTGGGAAACTATTTAGGAAACCACATTCTTAAAAACACCCATCTGGGATTCGAAAAATAACATTCCAATCACCGGAAAAAGGATTCGAAAAATATCATTCCAATCACCGGAAAACTAGACTAAATGAGTCTGGCATTTATATCACGTGCGCATCAGCCTGATCTAAAGGCTTTTTAATATGACATTAAATAACTGAGTGGCACGTATTATGAACTTAATTAATTCTATAACCTCTCACTGGTGATCACATAGACAAAGATGTTACACTAGTTTGGTCAAGCTTGCCAGTGATAAGGTAGGTCCTGGTCAGGTGTACTGAGTTGCTTTTTTCTCAATTTGTCTTTGATTCTAACTCCACCCACATGCGCGACTATTTTCTTTACATTTATATCTTACTCATCCTTACCCTCATTAGTGTAAGTATGAAGAGATCTCGGACGCCTAGTAAGGCGCGGAGAATGGGGTTAGTTCAAAACCTGTGACAAGGGAGGTTACATTTTCACTAATTTTAATTTTTAGGACATTCCAGGAATCGAACCTGGAATAATTATCTCAGTAGATGTAATACCAATTAAACTAAGTTGTACTTGAATTACCACAGGAAAATAATCTATCCGATAACAAAGAAATGGTGTCGTCAGTCTGAAAGCGTGCTTTAACAACCAACCGAGTGGCCGCCTAATTTTTTCGAAGATAGTGCCAACATTTGTTTTGCGAATATAGGATGTCCTGTGGTCAGCACAATGATCCATCTGTTTGTTAATCTCAGTTTTCTTAACTGGAGCTGCTACTTCTATATTCAAGTAGCTCCTGAATTGTGCTCATGGGACTGAGCTGATCCCGTTCCAGACCCACTTTCTCACATGTAGAACTTTAATTGACAGGTATTGAACCTGGGATATCTGGATATGTAGCCAGGACATCTGATCACTAGACCACAGAGGCGGCCGTCAAATTAGTAAGGTATTCTAAGACTAATTAAGATACCGGTAGAAAACTACTTTTAGATAACACTTTTTTTTTTAGTTAAAAATTTTACTAGTAGGACCTAACATTATATATATATATATATATTAATATTGTGTGTAAAAACCGTTAGCTAATAACTACGTGACTTGACGTAATGAAGTACTCATATGGGTAAACTATTCTTATAACTCTCAAAAAAATTAATTTACAATCGAAATATACTTGGTAATAGTGTACATTTTGTTAGATTTACGAGAAATATATGGACATTTATATGCATTGTAAAAAATATTTCTAATCACTTTTCCATTATATGCTAACTGCTTTAATTTTAGTATACAATTATGTTTAGATTAATAATTTAATCTTAACACAGCAGCCAGATCTAAATATTTAATTAGCCATTTTAATATAAAGTAGAATGTACTCAATTTCATAGTTTCCAATTTGATTGCACTCTCCAAGATCAAAATCCTTGTAACTTAGATTTTTAGAATGACGTTCTACCGACAGAGCTAAGGAGTCGGGTGCACTGTAGGTTCCTATATGAGCCCCCATGGCGCTAGAGTTGAGGCTCACATACCCGTGAAATAGAAACAGGATTGTTCCTCATGGGCGGTCTGTATTTATACTCCAACCTCGACTTTTGGGACCTACTTTTTTAAGAAGTGGACTTCATTTTTTCTACACATCTAGCTGCTTGTTCAAGCTATACACAATAATGATTCTAACAGAGTAGAGACTCAGGAGTTAGAAAAATAATATAAAAGAGGACCTATTACATTTATTGAAGTAAAATTTGGAACAACTTAGGAGCATAAAGTATCACTGTATCCAATCGTGATTCGAGGCCCAACATCCTCGTCTTCGCAGTGATAATTAACACGTGGAAAGATGAACTTCCATCTAGTTAGTATACGTGCGCATGGATGTAGGTTTGTGAACAATATTATTTTCAATCTAGTGTTTTTATAAGGATAATAGTAGACAGTATTCATGAAAACAACAAGGTAAAATAAGCCAGAAATTAACATTTCTAGTAGCTGACAGTGTCGATGTATGGATACAAACACTTCACTACACTGTAAACTAATAAAAGAGTATATATATATATTTATATAAATATGTATATATATATTAATATCTATATACATATGAATGTACACGCATGAATTGCGTTTTACTATACAGTATATATTATGTATATGTGTCCATACATATAATAGTAAGATGTAGAATATATATAAATACACAAATAGTAAGACTCTGTACTGTACATTTAATTGTAGTAGTTAAACGTAGAGCATGTATATATAAATACATATATTTACATTGTTAATATATATTACAAAGTATACAGTAAAAATAAATATTTACTGAAACTTTCATTTAATTATTCCAAATAGCTGGGTCAAAGCATTCAATTCCATTCTGTTACTAAATATTTTAATTGAATACTAAGACATCCGTGATTCTGGATTAAAGCATTCGTGCAGTGGTGATCATTGTTGTTTTTGTATTACTTAAATCTACACGAATAATAGTTCTACTAATAAAATGTTGTACCATGCAAACATACAAACCGTTGAGGTATTCATTATTGTTATGTGGGTACATATTTTTTTAAATTCAGTCTGTTTATTAGTTCTAAATTAATCATAAACACTAGGATTTCATAACTTTTGCAATAAGCTGGATTGCTAAAGTCGTGGATATCAGCGCTCATATACTGGTTGGGTGTACTGATGATACTTTTTCAGAAATTGTTTCCCACTATCCCTTCACAAAAATGAGGGTATATTTCTTTTAAGTTTTACTCTACTCATCCCTTCAACATTGGCGTGATTAGTACATATGCTACCCACTTCATTGGCCGCATTTTCTAAGACATCCCTCTCGCAATAGATTAGACAGCTATTGAGGGAGAGATCGGGGTTTAATTACAGTCTAGTGTGCTGAGGGTCATTTTTCCTATATTGATTTTCATTCCTTTCACGTAAATGTGGGTATACTTCCAATAAATTTAACCTTCCTAATCCCTTAAATAATAGAGTAATTAATACATAGGCAAGCGTATAGTTTGAACTAGGAATAAGACACGTGGCTAAAAGAATGCATAATAATATATAACTATAGTATTTTGTAATTTATATTATAGATATATAAATGTTTTATCAACAGGTTTTACTATTCGTTTGGGCATATGTCTATATACTAATTAGGGCTTAATCTAATCTAATCATCTCAAACTGGTATTGAGAGTTGGTGAAAATAATATTATGAGTATTAATAATAAAGGTAAATACAAAAACATAGTTTAAAAAAATGTCAATTCTCAAAGAAGGGGTAATTTTTTTTAATATCTACTACCTTCATATTTGAACCACATGATACTGAATCAAGAGGTCAAAAGGTCTATCTAACCCTCTCTCCCCTTTTTCCTCTTTTATCTACGCCCAATGTCCTCATAAATATGTCCATACACTTCTATTGTGTTGTTTAAATAGTTGTAGACTGTGATTTCCCCAAGGCAAATCGTGCTGATCCAAACTTCTCACACTATTTATTATTATTGTTATTATGAGTAAAACATAAATAAAGTAGAGAGTAAACACTGCCGTAAATTCACAGCGACTAAAGAAAAGCCCCCCTTCAGCCCGTTTACCCCCTTAACGCTTATTTTAGTAGCTAAATAAATAACAACATAAAGCGAGTGAAGAGCGAATCTGCTGCCTCCTAGCGGTACAAACACGAAGTCACACCTGTGGGAAGAAGAAGAGTCTCTCCGATCTGGCGTCTAGATTATCATAAGTTTCCATACGTTACACGATTGTCCGATCATAGCACCGTGGTAATATCTCTATCTTCTTTTCCCAACCTGAATCACGGCGTCTCCGAGACCAGCTCCTCGACGAATTTGTGGAGTTTATTTGCATCGGAATTGTGTAATATCTTATGTTCCCCGGGATAGATTATTCCTTTCTTTCTAGTAGTGTTTCTGTTGGTTCGTACGAGAGAATATTTATTCCTTCTTAGTTAAGATATTTGTTATTTGTTATTTCTCATGTAGCGTCGGGAAAGTAAATTTAAAATGTATCTATCATATATATATATATAATGTAAACATATTGTGTCTAGATCGAATCAAACAATATTTAAATTTGGTTTTTCGTATCTGGTATAATATAGAGTATCAGATTTATTGTGTAATTGTTGTGTTCTACAAGTCTACAGATAAAAATTGAACACGATTTATCTCTCCTTTATTATATAACTAAGAATATTTTTACTTTGATAGAATTTTAGAACCTTTCAATAAGCTAATGCTGCTGAAATTTTAAGTAACTCCTGCTGTTTCTGTTCTTCCAGTAGAGATAATTTAATTGAAGGTATGCATTACCAACAGGGTGACCCATATTAGTGTATATACAGTAGGTTTCACGTAAATGTGATCCGTAATTATGGAGCAAGAACTAGATAGGATGGGACTTTTTTGACAGTTGTAAAAGTTATTAAAACATATTCATAAGTCAATACATGTGATATGCAGATGTTATTTTGATATATATTTTTAAAATAATTAAACTCACTCTAACAATACATTAAAATATTATCAAGGCTGATAGAAAAAAAAATCTGAATTGGTAGCTTCAGAAAGGAAACATGTCCCAAAACCCAAAATTTTCAAAAGAAGCAAAAAAAAAAAATTTGCAATCCAAGATGAGTTGCAGGTCTTCGGTAAATTTAATTTTTTAAGTGACTTCAAATTATTGTACCATACAGTACATGTTTCTTTAAGTCAGTAAGCGATGCGTATGTCTATAGGGCTATGAACTTGTAAATATATCAATTTACATACTTTGTGGAAATGTTTCCCTTCTGTGATTTGTAATTCATTTGTATTTTACAAACTGTTCTTCCCACCTTAATCCTAATAAGGTTTTATATTGTTTGTAGAGTCTTGATATCCTTCAAGATTGACTGTATATTTTAAATAATGGGGCTAAGATTAGGAAAGTAGAATTTCAACAGAAATGTACTAGCATATTCACAAAAGCACTTGTAGATTAAAAGAAATAAATCTTAGTGTAGTGAGCTGGGATGCGTACCTAAACTTTCTCATAACAGGCCTATCAGAATAAATTTTAACTTTAGCACCCTATGGAGGTAAAATATTATAGTGTTAGTAATATGGCTTCTAAAGATAAATAGAGATAACATATTCCTTGTGTTAGCAGGTAATATAAATATAAATTGAGGCGAGAAAGTTAGTTAAGGACATACACTTACACACTTGCTCTAAATATGACCTTCTTAAGACTATTTGTGTTTTTCTCTCAATAATGACAAAAGTGCCCCACTTAAGTGGTCGAATGAAGTTGAGCTTGACATTTAGATCGCGTGCCCGCCCACCTGCGCAGGCTTACACCTCGATGACGAGAGGAATTACAATGAAGTCAGTTTCAGGATAAAACAAATAAGCTAATAGACAACTATATTGGTGGGCACAGGAAATAGTCGTCAAATAGTCAAGTATAAGTGATTGTCAGATCATTATTCTAATCCCAACTGGGTTTACACATATTTATTTTTCTCAAAATATTTCTCCCTCTCCCTCCACGCAGATATGAGTGTTTCCTAAACGAATTATAAGAATTGATACGCGTACGCTTTGTTTACCCTAAGAGGTAAAACTTATCTTAATGGCATGTACCTGGAACCTGTTTAGTAAAACCACAAATCTACAATTAACAGATAATATATTTATGGATTTTAATACATTATAAAACATTGTTTCATAAAGCTACCAGTTTTACAAGAAATTTTAAAGTTTAGTTTCTGGAAGTTACTTGTATCTTGGAAGTATTTGTAAATAGAGGATTATGTTTTACAAGTCTCTACGACTAAAAAGGAAAAATTATTTACAAGTGTTATATTAATCGGTCATTTGTACATAACTAGTTCAATATACTACTATAATGAACACGCAACCTTCGGAAATATTTTAAGTAACATAAGGTATTATGTTCTTAGATTTATTATGAGGGTGTAAGCAAAGTAATTATTGTGTTTAGGAGACGCTGACGTAGAACGAATGGTTTCTAATGAGTCCATTGACGAATGAGAAATTATTACATAAAATTGGTAACTATTTATTAACTCTAATTTTAATTCATAAAGCCCCAAACAAAATCTATATACATGTTCCTTAATTTTCCATTGTACATATTTTAATATTTGACTACAGCTGTGACAAAATCCTTCTAAAATGGTTTATGTACTTTTTATTGCTGTAACAATGGATACTAAATTGGATGTATTACTGTTTTAATTGTAAATAAAACAGCTTAATTTAAAATATGTTCTAAAAGTGCACTAGAATTTACAGTTAAAACCATTTTCTTTATGAAACTCTTTATAAGTACAATTATTTTAAAACATTCACGTGTAAGTTGTAAATTGTGGATTTGTAATTTTATGAAACAGACCGCAGGAGTAGATGACCTTTTTGATATCGCAGGTCATATGGGAGTGAAAAATATCTGGCGGCCTGCTTAAAAATAAATATGGATATAAAGTTCCACCTTTGTATTTCTCAAATATTAATTAGTTATTAGTATACTTCTATACACAAATTTTTTTGTTTGCTGAATGTCTTGCGCACCAGATAAAATGAGTTGTTATAATTTAGTATTGAAATGAAAATAAACAAATGTATTAAAGTTTATTATTTTACTTTTACCCCTTTGACTCATTCGTGATTGCATTGAATACATTTGTATAAATATATATTAAAATTCATAAAATAGAATCACTAGAGATGGCACTTCAATAAATATAATTTGCATATGAAATACAGTACACCACTTAATTTCAAATATCAGAATTTTTTCCATTTTTCAAACATCCGACACACGTTAGCGTACTTGTATATTAGACTAACCGTCTCGGGTAGAATTCCCGTCAGTGTTGAACGTTTATCATTGATGTTGGGGCTTCCCCTTTCACAGTGAATAATTAAAGGCCAGGGAAATAAGAGCTGTGTTTGTTCTAGAATTAAGTTAGTTTGCTAGCCTTGTGTTGTTATATATTCAGCCCTCAAAGAAAACTCAAATAAAATATATCCATAAAAAATATCTTTGAAACGTAATTATTAAATTTTTTAATTAGTTTTCACATTCATTAAATTACTATTCTTTATAATACTACTGTTATCAACCCAGCTGGATTTTAGGTATAGAAAATCCTCTATTTTGTAATTGCAGTTAAAAATCATAATAATAATATTATTTAATGTGTTCTATACACACAATTCATACCCATTATAGAGATTATTTTACAACTTTTCAGATAGACTAAAAAATGTTTTTATCTTAATTAGTGAATTATTGTTATGTTATTAAAATTTTTTATACTAAAAGTATATTTACCTATGTGTGTACATTTCTTCTTAGTTATTTATTTTATTTGTTATAGTCACCTAGTCACTGGTAACAGAAAACCATATTCTCATCGCAAAGTAAGATAGTGTTTTCATCACCATTTCATACTATCTATTCAGGTTAAGGAAGGAAGCATTTTAGAGGTAATCTACCCGAATTTGCGTGGAAGGAGGGTGGGAAACAATTATAAAAACCACCCTTAGTATACCAGACTTGTATTCAAACTCCGAAATCCCCACCATCATCAGCATGCTAGTCTAACACGAAGGTGACGCCTTAGACCATTCGGCCAATTAAACGGTTGTAAGATATATTATGCTGAGCTAACATCCACCATTAACGACGAAGGATATTTTTTTTATTTGTAAGAACCTAACGTGACCTAATTTCCCCTCCCCTTCAATTTTGGTGCTTCAAATGGGGTTATTTAGGAGCAGTAATTCACCTCGCTCACTTCATTCCAACCCAAGCTTACTATGGCCTCTTGCTTTCTATATAGTTTTGATTGCGGCCTATAGAGAGGGGGAAGGATTGGAATCTAGCCTTGCCATGTGGCTCGGTCAAATTTCTTCCCAACTGTTCCTAGATCCATCCCTTCTAGAACCAACTTGGAAAAGGGAAAGTTTCTGGCCGGTTTAGACAGATTAATTATAGTGCTTTTTTTCTTACCCATACAGACCTGAGTTTTTAGCTTGTGGGCTATGAATTGTATTCTCGCATTAAGTGTGTTTATATTTCTATTAATTTATTACTTATTATTATTTAATACTTCTGGAAAATTACTTTAAGGTTTGAGATATAATTATTGTTGTCGATTTATAGTTTTGTACTCAATGAATATACAAATAATATAGATTTAAAGAAACATGATTAATTTTCTTTGTATTCTATATTTAATATGCCTTATTTACCCAACTATATTCAGTACTCAACTTACAAAACTAATTTAAGATAGAACAACATGAATCTAAATTAAGTGGGCTTTAAATCGGGAACCGAGCAAAGGGTCAAATATATAGGCCATTTTACAACTAAAGGCTTAATATTTATAAGCAACAAACAATTATATAGAAACCAAACACTAGATTTATCATAGCAGTAAATTACTACTTAGTATCAAAATGTATATAGCACCAAGTTTATAATTATACTCGTATAGAGTAAATTTACTGGGAAAGGTGATCTACATGGGCTAGGGCGTTAACATCGTATGATCTAGTTTTTAGGTGCTAGGAGGTTAAGTTTCAAATACTGGCTGGATACTGTGAGGTAGTTTTCCATAATGGGTTTAAACTCTTTCTCCATGCAAATGCAGATGCCCTATAAAATTCTAATTTCCTCATATCTCCAATTGATCTAAAAATGTGGAGAACCCGGATGCAAAGTAGATGAGATACAAATATATATATATATATAATTTATTCATTTTAGAATACCGATATGTATAGTTTTGGTCAAACAATGCAACGTGTTAGAAAAATATGTGTTATAATTCTTTTTTTTTTTAAATAAATGAGATATTAATAAAAAAATATCACCACGTCTAAGTAACTTTCAGATTGTTTGTACATGATATATAGGCCTACTCTATAATGCGTTTTCTTTGAGTTATATTTCTCTCGTAATTCCTACTATCAAGGCTATTAAAAGCCGTACAGCCCAGACAAGGAGTAAAATAACTACTATTACATTCCTTGAATTAATTTGAATAAACTAAAACTATTTATATATTGATATAAAATCCGTAATTACCAACACAACAAATTCTAGAATATCATGAACTTCAGAAACATTTGCCTCTAAATTGTCTTGACAAGTTTATATACTGCCCCAGACTACCTAACAAATCGTGCAACGCCACCAACTAAATATACGTAAAGTAAGACCCACACGTCGGAAATACGATGGGGGTCACTTATCTTTTGGCGTTCAGATTGTCCTTTTGATAATCGCAGATGTGGAACATGGTGGTTCATAACTTTCAGGACATTGATGGAAGACTTGAAGGTTTTTTTTCGGTACCCTCATCCACTGGGCTTGGACCCCGTGCCTCTTGCTGTGTTTGATCTTAGTCGAAAACATAAAGGGAAGGAGGGAAAGAAAAACGCCCCCGTATGCTTGCTTTACCTCCTCATACCCCCCTGCTACTGCTTTTTTTTCTCTCAATGTCCTCACTGGCCTCATTTTAGGTAGTCCAGCCGCACGTTCTTAGGTTTTCAAACATTTTTCGACATTTGTAATTCAATACCTTTTCAGCGAAATAGCCTGTGAGTTTATGTGGTCAGTTCATTGTTGGGCTAATATTAGACCACCCTAGTTTTGGGGTCGTGGGGGTTGAAGTTAGTATATAAAAAAAAGACAAAAAAGAATAGGTCGTAATAAAATATTTCAAATCTGCGTGAAAGTTTATCTAAATAAACTTTATGATAACCAGGATAATGTCTGTTAATTATTATTATAGACGCATCTGTCATATTCCGCGCCCAGATGTTATTTTTCAATTTAAAGAATATGATATTTTGATGTGGCTATAACCATAATTAAATAATATTATAGCTTGTCTATTTATTATGTCATGATATGTGCAATCGTAAAATGTCCATTGTTTTATTGAAAGCAAAAATCCAACTACTAAAGTCGAAGGTGACTGCGTGATCTGATAGCCCGAGATCTTAATTGATCACACATTTGTAGCCGAAGATTTTCCGTAAGTCGATCACAGACTCTGCCTTAAAATATGAGTGAAGAATGACCTTGGCCATGGGACGACTCCTATATTGCTCAGTGCTTAGAGCATTGGCATACTAAGTCAAAGGTTCCAGGTTCGATTCCCGTGTCAAGAAGTAATTTTTGTTTATTATTATTATTATTATTATTATTATTATTATTATTAGCACCGCGTATTACTAACCGTTAGGGCTATACGCACGTGATTGTGAGATTGAATGGAGGACTTACAGTTTAACGTGGGATCCGAACCACGGTGGAGGCCTGGCATTCCACACATTCACAAGTTGTGATTTATACACATCTTGTCAAAGGTGAAGGTAGAGTTTGTTAATCAGTTAAATCTATTCCGGGACCGAGGATTGAGCCCTGGACCTCAGCACAGAAGTCCAACACCTTACCCCTGGACCACCAGGTCACCATCATTTTTCATTTAAAGAATATAAATAAATTTCCTTTGAGTTCACACAGGCAAAGATATGACCTAATTGCCGAAACGTAAATCCATTCATTAATTTATATTTAAGTATCTGTTTATTTGTTGCGATTGTTTGGTGAGAAAGGATGATTCTATAAGTTCGTAGGACCCGCATGGGTGGGCACGAGGAAAAAGGTGTCAACATGGTGTGGTCTAGCATCCTATGTAGGGGAGGCTAAGGCTTAAAAATCCTGGAGTGGTGTGATGAGGAGCTTTTCCTGATATGGGTACATTTCCTCCCTCTCCTCATCTCTATCACATTAGTATAAACATTCGGGCAGCTCGGACGAGTAGAAAGGTACGTTGAAGCCCCCCTTTAGCTCTCCCTCACTAACCCACCCACACACCAAGATTGTTTAAAGTTTGATAGTTTTGTGTGTGATAACAATGATAATTCTTCGAACCGTAGACCTCGTATCATGATAAGAATGATATGATTTACTATCGTTACTGCAGCCTTAAAACTTCTCTTTGGATACATTTTTCTTTGATTTCAAGTTGAACTGAATTTTATAATTATTTCTCCTTGGGTTTGAAAGTGATAGTTTCTTTGTTGATCCGGTTAGCCAGAAAATAAACTTTAAGAATATAATAGCCATACATAATACTCATAAACATGTTTATTAACCATTGTTTACGTGGTTTAAGGCATCAGTCTCGCTTTAGATGCCATAAAAAAAATACGCCCTATGTTCTCAATTGATTGATTAGAATTTTAAATTCAAATCACTTGAGATGAGCTATTTAAGAAAACATATTTTGACCGGTCACCATATGTAAACGTAACACCTATATAAATATATTATTTTACCCAGATTCAAAGAATGGCCATAAGAAATTTAGTTTAAATTGGTCCACGAAATTTTCAGTTATCAAGGAATAGAAGAAAACAGATCTTCAAGCTGCTGCCATTTTTAAATGTGGTGGAACTGGAGTGTCAGGAATTAACTGGCCCCTCCAAAAATGTTTTTTCCCTTGATATTAAAGTTAGAAAAATATATTATTTACATGCTATGAAAAATTACGAGATGCTTCTCAAAACAAACGGAAAAAAATTAATTAATTCATATGCCTAACACTATTGTTTTCAACCACTTAATCTTGGGAGTATGGATAAAGAGGATAGTAAAGAAGATCACTTGAATTATAATGTGGAAAAAACGTTGTGAGCCTTATACATAAGATAATGTATTTAACCAAGTGATCACTCTTAAAGTTAAAAATAATTATGTGTACTATGTATAAAAACATGATGAATTTCACCAAATCACGTCCCTTTTAGCCATATACGAGAATATTAGATTAAGGGTATAATACTGATTACTTTATTTTTAATAATAGAAATAAAAAAAATATATATATATAGTATTTGGTTCAAGTTGTTTATCTGGGAAATGTTTTGTTTTATAAATATAATTTTGTTTACTTTTGTTTTGAGGAAGATTTATTTAAGAATAGTTCACATAGTCATGATTTTTTATAATTTTAAATTATTCTAAAATGGCTTTTAATATTTGGCTCCAAATTTATGTTAGGAAGCTAATTATATTGTAAATATATCTATATTGCATTTTGGATATTAGTTCACTTAATGAAAATCTTTAGATATCAGAATTTTGATACATATTTTCCAATCATAGGCTAACAGGCTGTGTGAGAAAGTATAGTAGGATTTTGGTGGAAGGAAAGGTTTAAAAAAAATGTATTTGCAGTAAATTTGGCTAATATTTTACTATTTTATTAATGTTATTATTTAATATTTTGATTATATATATATATATCAAAAGCTACAAATCTTGATCACATGATTTGGCGTATGAATACTTGAAATTTGATCCATCTACTTTCTAGTTGTCAGATAAGGTTAGTTATAAGAAAATATTACTCTATGTGTGATTGAATCATACTATATACAATGTCAATTTAATTGTTAGTTAATTAATAATATAACCAATAATCTCAGAGTAAAATTTTATTTTCTCACGGAGGAACCTTCACATCCGTAGGGGCCCCTTTCATGAGCCAAAGAATGGCTAGCTTTGTCACAAATCCCTTAATGACTCTTGACTATCTCTTTTTATATGCTACAGGATGACATTTTAACCATTATCGACAACGTGTCACGTACTATTTTTGACTGGCAGCGGATACAGGTGGCTGACATGTTTTCAGAAACCACCGTCACCCCTTTACCTTTTTAGAAAATAAAAGCTCATGCGTGGCATAGCTCCATATGGCCCTTTTTCTGAAACACTGTGATATATCCTGCTAAAAGCATGCAGGTAAACATATATCAAACCAGGGTAATCATATGATACCTCACCCGTGCATTCCATTGTCAAAACTGCGGGCGTGCATTAAAAAAATGTGTTTGTGAGGGAGGGTGAGGATGTGGGGAGGGGAGGTTGCACTTTAACTTATTACTTACAAACACCTGGTAAAGTTAGCTATATGACGTTACGTGCTCCTTCATGCGTTAAGTGTTGGAACCAGACAATGACAACAGATTTATCTTTAAAATATATATTTTTTGTTTCGCAATATATTATATTACACAACATTATTTTTCGTTATTGTTATTTGGCTACATCCTCCAAAATGTCTAAAAGCATACGTGCATTTCCCACGTTCGTCTAAGTGAATAGGTTTTTTTCCGACATTCATTAAGCTCATTGTTTGCTACATGTTTTTTTATCTCCCCTGTTTCACGCACGTCTTATTATCCATTGCGGGTATCCGTATATTTACACTTATGGGTCAGGGATGTGGAAGGTAGAATTTAGAGATGGTAAATCTAAACTATCATAAAAGGAGAGGAGACAGCAATTTAAAGATAAATATCTTAGAATATCCCATATAGATTCGAAAACTTGACCTACCCATCACTGGCAAACCAGATAAGAGGAAACTGCTGCACATGTCTCTGTGATTTCCGGGGCGAAAGTTAGATACGTATTGTTTGTAGTGGCAGAAGGCAAACACAATATTATTGGATACTAAATTTAGGTTATATTCATAAGGATAGTTGTTTAAATAAGTTGTGCATACACTATCGTGGAGAGAGAATTAAATATCAATGCTCTTGGCAGGCATTCGAACCGCAACTACTCCGTCAAAGCTGGTTCAATGCGATTCTAAAGACCACTGCAGCCACTGCTGCTGGTGTTTGGTAGCAGATTGTCTTTCTTTCCATCAGCGTTCATGTATCAACTCTTTGTTAGCAATTGAATAATACATGAGGTGAATTCTTAATCTAAAACTTATTTGTATACAATTTAGATTTGAGAAAGGAACCGATTTGTCCATGACAATTCGCTTTGTGCAGTAGTTTCCAACCTGGGGGTTGCACCACTCTGGAAAAGGGGGAGGGGGGAGGAAGCTCATCTCAGGGCAGCGTGGACTAATTCAAGAATAAAGCTATAAATTAATCAGAAATTGAAGACAAATTTTATTTAAATCTCATTTCTAAAAAAATGAAGATTTTTTTTTTCTTGTGGTATTAGCAAGTTGTAAAAAATAAGGTAATCAACCAAAAATTAAGACACTCGTGCGCATGCACGTGTTTATTCTCAATGCCGCAAACCTCTTGTTTGCCTCCCCTCCTCGCCCAACTCTTTCTACTCTCCTCCTCAGCTACCATTGTGGCCACATGCAACAACCCCTAATTTTTTTATACTCCGAATTTCATAAAAAAAAAATAGATATAATTTTTAGCCTTGAAGTGGATGCGATTAGCTGTATGCTCTGGCAAACATGAAGTCCAATATTCAACAATTGATCAAAACAAAATTGTACTAACCCTTAAACTAATTTTAAGTAACTATTTTAGCGATTTTCCGCCAGTATTAAATAAAGAAGTGACCTTAAAATGATTTAAAAACATATTCGTACATCTTACCCTAAAAATAGAGGGGAGGGGGAAGAGCCAGTAGTTTTATGATCTACAAAGGGGAACGTCAGCTGAAAAAGGTTGGGCACCACGGTATTAGTGTATTTGTAAATTTATAAGCTAGTATTTTTATTTCAGACAGTCCACATCGGTAATTATGTGCAATAAGTCGACAATATCTTTTGGTCTGGTTTTACAATGATGGGGAGGCTGGGATTCAAATCTAGGTGGGTACATTTCCTCTGAAATTAAACATTCACCATTATTTTAATATCAGTGTAGATATGCATATTGCCCCGACGAGTAGTAGTACACGGTACACCCATTTAGTTCAATTATTGTCGTGTAAAATTTAAATGTTGTAATAAATTAAACTGTTAGTGGCAAAACCTGAGTTAAATTAAGTAGAGTGGCTATGTTTTAGCAAAAATAAATTAATAATCAAATACCCAAAGCTATTATAGTTGTTTTAGTGAGGATTTACTCGCATATATATTTAATAATCTGAAAATTGATAAATGGTACCTGTACACGGTAATTGAAGCTAAACATCTCGGACTAAATTTTCGTGTCCATGTGTCTTTTTCAATTTTTAGAAAAATAAATTTAATTTTGTAGTAAAAGTAGTCCTGCATAAATTTATCTGATTACCAAACCCTTCCTTCACCTCTGACAAAACATCTTGTGAATGTGGGGAATGCTAGGCCTCCACCGTGGTTCGGATTCCACGTTAAACTGTAGGTCCTACATTTCATCTCACAATCACCCTACCATTACACATTAGTGTAGGTGCGTATAACCCAAACGGGTAGTAAGACACGGTGCTAATAATAATAATAATAGTAAAATTACACCTGTAGACGGGATCCAACTTGAGATATATTACATTGCGCTCCAATTCTCATCTACCTAGCTATCCTTGGTAGCCCCTTGCTGAGGGTCATTCTTCATAAATAGTTTAAGAAAGAGTCTTTGATGGACGTGTGGGTTGATAGCTATTATTATTATTATTATTATAATATTTAGCACCGCGTCTTACTACCCGTTCGGGTTATACGCTTTAAGTAATAATTACTCTATTGGATTAGGAATTGAGAAGGTTAAATTTGAGGAAGTGAACCCGCATTTGCGTGGAGGGAGAGTGGAAAACCATTTAGGAAAAACCACCCCAGTTCACCCGACCGAAGATTCGAACCTTGATCTCCCCGTCCTTGGCGGTCGAGCAGCTCAACACGACAAGCGCGTTAGCCAACTACGCCACCAAGGCGGGTGGTTGATAGCTATTAGAGCTATAGATAAATCACATACATCGGCACCATAAGGTCGGATTTTTGCTTCCGTTCGTATAATATTATATTGTACAATTTTGGCGATATACATAAAGGAGTACTTTACTCCTGTGTGCAAGGCCCCAAGTATAATAATTAGTTGAAAGCTGTATTCCTAGCATAGTTTAACTATCAACGCCAAATATGATTATGTGGCAATTATTGTCGCACCGCATCAGGTTGAGCATAAAAAATGAAATACGCATGAATATTTAATGTTTTTATGGATATTAAATTTACAATCCATATAAAAACAAATTAGGCTTGTTGTGAACCAAATATAAAATTTCTTGTAGGTTATTATATTGAGTATTAAACTACGTACCTGGGGTTGCCTGAGGTTAGTCCAGGCAACGATTTTCTTCGCTTCAAAAGAGAGAAAAAAAATTATCTTCCTTTAATTTATTATTACCCAGTTTTTAGTAAATTTGAAAAACTCCAACAAAACATTTAAAATATCAGCTTTGAGTTGTACATGTTTGTGTACAGGGCCTACTAGTTTTTAAAATTTCAGCCATCTACGTGTGGAAAATATCGGCCAATGTTTATGAGAGATACACAAAACACTTAATTTATTTATATAAATTAAATATCAATCAATATGAAATACTTGGTTTATTCTCTTTTTTTTCTGCCTGACTATGATATAATTTTTTTGAGTGAAAATGTACTTTCATTTAATTAAAGGAATGATTAAAAACTATTAAAATTAAAACTATTATTGAACTAGTTTAAAAAACTATTAATTGCTATCCTAAATGTATGACATTTTATCCAAATGTCCATATAGCCAGGTAAAGGAATGTAATCAGTGTTATAATATTAAGTGTTAAATGTAAATATTAAGAATAAAATCCTAAGTATAAAAATCTATGGGTTAGTACCTTATATTTGTCCAAACAATAAAAATATTAGGAATCTTCATTAAGTTTTTTTCCGCATCCATATTTACTACTCATATCCGTATATATTCTAAAGGTGTTAACGATGAAGATGGTTTAGTTAAGAATAAATGCACTCGTAAACTAGTCCCATTTTAAGAATATTTCCAGTTTTTTGAAAAATCAATCTTCCATAAACTTCTCATGCATGATTTTTACCGCAAAACAAATACACAATGTTAATAAAAATGTTAAACTTTCCCAAGATACCCATTTTAAACAAAATCGTTGATGCCAGTTTTTAAATATTTCAAATTTTTTGAAAAATCACTCATTAGTAAGCTGTGCGTGAATGAGGTTTATTCCTCAAAAACAAGTAAACAATATATGTGTAATATCAAACACAACCAAGATACCCATTTTAAACCAAATTGTTATAGCCTTTTATAAATTATTGCAATGTTTTAAAAATCAATAATCACTAAACCAACCTTCAAAGAATTTTTTCCCAGAAACCAATTATATAAAACTATTTGTCATATCAAACAAATCTTTAATATGCATTTTAAACAAAATTGTTATAACCATTTTAGAAAAATTTGAAATTCAAAAAAATTACACATTCGTAAACAACTCTTAATAAAAGGGCTTGGTTTAAAAGATATAAAAAATGGTATATCCTTTTAATATATAAATATCAAGTAATAATAAAAATTCACTAAACAGTTTCTAATCCATGAGCAGGAAAAGACAGACAAAGATAAATGGGGGACAGACAGAAAGGTAAAATACACTTTTATTGGTTCTAGTTCACATAAAATGTACAAAATTCATAATAACCTCAAGCTCGATTTTTTCACTATCACAATTCTTTCTCTTTAAATGAGAAAGTATAAACGAAACACTCTCAGTAAGCCCAAATTATATTCGAACATTTACCGCTAATAATGAACATTTTATGTATTTTGTTACATATAATATGTATCTGCATGGATTAAAATTATGAGATTGACAATTATACCACGCGACCAACTCTAAGAGATAGAAAAAAATTATTGAATATAAATACAAAATTTTAATAAACAGTTTTTAAAATTAAAGCTTTACTTATGTATTATTATTATTACTAGCCTATCGTAAGTTTAACCTTTAATCCAATAATTATTTAACATTTGCGTTTGGTTTATAAATGTTACGTTAATATTTCACTTAGCTTTACACCATTTACTACTACCCATCCAGCTAATCACATATTTAAAACAATTTGGTAGTGTTTAAAAAGACATCCCTTAGAGGAAATTTAACTTAACTTTGGAAAAGGATAGTAGCAAAATTAACTTGAAAAATCACTCTTATTACAACCGGCCTGGACTTAAACCTCAAACTACATACAAAGCATATAGATTTGACGCCTCAGCCCACGTGACATAAAATGCGGGTTGGGTTGAACTAGTTACTATGCCTTATATTTATCTGATCTGTGTATTTAGAAAGTGTTCGTTATAAATTGCCAATTTAACAGCACGAGCCGTTAATAAACTAATTTTAACATGTGTCAATAATAATAATAATAATAATAATATATCTCGATTGCCACAATCATTTTGGATACTGTGCACTGTGCAAAGACCATCTCATTTTAAATCCCCCTACCATACTTCTATTTCCAACCCCCTCCCCTTCTTATTTTCAGTGTAAAGAAAATCCTTCAGGTAACATCACATCAGTTTGACCCTAGAACACAATACTTCATCTAGAGTCTTGCACAAGAACAGCCCTATTCGAAACACACACACACACACATAATTCAATATAGAGCATGAAATTAGACAAAAGGCAGTGGTGCAAAGAGGAACTGAAACGAAGAAGGATAGAGTCAGGGGGGGTTCGTTTTTGAAAGAAATGCGAGAAGGGGTGTGAGTGTTTGAAAATGGGAGGGGTGAATAAATAATATGTTTCTCTTATTCGCCTGAGGGATTGAATAGGCCGTGAACTAGTTTAGATAGTTTATAACCCTCACCCCCTTTTTTTTATATATTTTAAAATAAAAATACGTTCCTTTGGTTAGACTAGGCCTATTCACTTTTATTGAACTCGAGGCACGAGCCGTAGAGCTACTCTGATGGTTGCAGTTGGAAAAGGGTATAGCCACCTTTGGAACCCTACAAAAAGGGTTGGTGAGTATGTCTTTTAATAAGAGGTATTTAGCGTACACTCCCCTGACCAAGTTACCATAAAGCCAGATAATTACAAAATAACTTAATTTTAGAACTGACAAAACAGTCCTGTAGTCGCTAATTAGATTTAGGGAAAGAGGCAATTTTACCGATGATAATATTATTTTCAGGCCTAAAATCGAACTTAAGTGCCTCAGCACAGTAGTCAAACTTGCCAGTAACTGAGATACGGTTTTGGACAAGAGATTGTCTTGTAATGTTTATCTAATGTAAGGGTTCGATCATCCCCTGTACGGAGCACCCGAGTGGATAGTAAAATACGGTGATCGTAAGAAAATAAAATAACCCTCTGAGCACTACTGGGGAAGTGTTTTGCTAGGAGAAAAATAATAAAGTAAATATATATTTTATGATACATTTTATATCATTACTAATCTTATTAGCCATCCGTGCTGTCTGCATTTAATTATACTAGGAGGGAAGATTAGACTAATGGGACACTTAGAGAAAATGTACCCCACTCGCGGGGAGGGAGAATAGGAATATTTTGATGAAAAAACCACCCTCAGTATAACCTACCCGTATTCGAAGTCAAACCTCCTCATTAACGGTTAACCAGACCAGACTAGCCTGCAGTTTAATTCATGAGTGCCCCGAGGCATATTTTTGTTTGGGTTAGTATTTGAAGTCATCAAAGAGGATTAAATCCCACTTCGATGGCCACATAGTTAACGCGCTACATTATTGTTGGCGTAGAAGACGGGAATATCAGGGATCAATCCCGGTCGGGTGCATTGAGTTTTTTCCTAAATAGTGTTCCAGTTTACCTCCATGCGGGTGCATTTCCTCTAAATTAAACCTTCCTCTCCCTGATACATCAGTGTAATTAATACATAGTTTAAAAATTGTGGCTATATGCTTGAACGTACATGAAAAATTCAGCTGTTCCCTGAATTGTATATTACTTACGAAAGTATTATCGTCGCGTATGGGAAAAAATGACTAAATGAATAGTTTTATTACAATTACAAATTTTAAGCTAATGAATACATGTATTTATTTTTATTTTACTTTTTTTAAAACATTTTTGAACGTATTATATTATATTTACTGAAAATAAAGAGGTCGGAAATTACCTAAAATATTCTGAAAAATAATAATTTTACCAACTCAAAGTTATTTCTTGCAAATTTATCAGATTACGTGGGATGATCAAATATAAAATAAATTTCACGGAGTTTAAACTGCATATTTGGTTTTATAATTTGTTTAAATACTTTATTAATGAATAATAAATTTGATTTATGTTGTCTTACATCATCTAGAAACTTATGAAATAATCTATAAATCAAGTATCTAGAACATTTTACTTTCTAGGTTAACAGAATTTTTATTGATAATATTGTTAACCTTATAAAGATTAAAAATGGTTAGGTTTGCCGGTGATGGATAAGTTAGGTTTCGATTGATATTTATGGGTGCATTGAGGGTGCTATGTCCTAAATTTATTCCACCTCTACTTCTACGAAAATACGCGCATTTCTTATAAAATTGAACTTTCCTTATCTCTACCCCAATAGAGTGATTAATATGCGAATAAGTCAAATGGCTAGTGAAAGTAGTTGGAAAAAAGATAGACGTAAGGCACCAGCCTTAGTGTGATGAGGGGTTGGAACTCCACGTTGATAAATCACATAGGTCACCCCCCCTCCCCCCCACACACACACTTAACTGAATTAAAACTAACCGAGATAGCAACCTCAACACACCGTCAAGTCTCATTAAGTGTACTACGAGAATATATACTTCAATTTTCATTTATTTAGTGTGGATAAATAAATCATCCAGGAATAAACGGCTCAATATGCCAGGTCAAGATACAAACTACAATCTCTTAGTTACTGGTAAACATAAGAGATGGAAGTGATGCCTTTTTTTCGTTGAAAACCAATTATGGGTAGTTTATTGTTAAAACATGGATTAAAGACTTTATTTTATAGTCTTAGTCTTGTACATTACACAGTGAATTATTTTTTAGTTGGTTTAAAAGCATTCAATTAATTACATTTTTAGGTTATTTTTAATTTAAATTAGAGTAGACCTTCTTACTATACATCAAGTTATGAAATTATACTACTATTATTTAATTAAATTATTACCTCATTAATAGTTTTGGAACACATGAATTAATTTCCCAATATTTTAGAATAGCTTCAGATTAACTTATGATGTCTTAACGTAGTTCATTTCTAGCTAGCCACTTAGACCCTTTTAGAGCTTCCATCATCTGCATACATTTAGTTTGAATTAAAAAACTGAGCCCATGCATTTATATGTATGCTTGTAATTGAAATATACCTGCAGAACAGGTATAAAGGCATTATTTAAAATTACTAACAAAAAATATGTAAACCACATATTTATACAAATAAAGCAAAGTGAATTAATTATATCGTCATTAAATTGGATAAAAACTATATAAGAGAACAATGGAGGGAATATTTCGACCAATTATATGGGTGAAAACTTATAGAACGTAGCATAAAGTGAGGAAAATATTATGACGAGTGAAATAATTAATGAGGCTTATGTACTAAAAACTACTAAAGTGCTAAAAATTGGCAATGATGTGGGCGTAAATGGGTTTACAAGTGAAATGAATAAGTGTGGGGGCATGGTACTACTTGCCAGATTGTGTAAGTTCAATGTATGGGATGGTAATTTGAAATTTTCTTATGATTGTAGTAATGATATCATTGCTCCTTTGTACAAAGGCAAAAGTATTAGGAGTAAATGTAAGAATTATTAGGCAATTAGATGGTTGAATATTCCAGGTAAAGTTTAATTGGGAGAGTTTTAATTGAGAAGATACGTGAAAAAACTGCGGACAAGAGTTGGGGTGTGCAATGTGATTTCATACCAGGTAGAAGTTGCACGGACCAGATACTTGCAATACAACAGGTGATTAAGACATGTATGGTAGGCAGTAAGGAAGAAAGTTTATTGTGCATTCGTTGATCTGGAGAAAGCGTACGAACGGGTGAATGAGAGTATGATATGGAATGTATTGGGAGAATAAGGTGTGGCTGCGTGGTTAGTAAATGTAATTATGATGAAAATAAATCGTATGTAAGGGTAGCTGGATGAACTTTGAGCGAATGGCTTAGCATTTGTCAGGGTGTTAGACAAGATTGTGTTATGTCTACATGGTTGATCAATGTATGAGGGTTACTCGTGAGGACATGGTTGGTGTACAAATGGACAATGAGAATGTGAGGGTGATTAAGTATACAGATGATGCTGTATTAATGGCTGAGAATAAAAATGGCTTGCAGAATGCATTAAATCCTTTGAATATGGTGACATGCAGAACGTGATATTCGTATATATGTCTCCAAAACTAAGGTGCTAGTTTTTGATAAATACGGATCAGGAAATTATTGCCACTTAGTATAAATGAAAAACTATTAGCACAAGTGAATGAGTTTGTGTATTTGGGCAGAATGTTCTGTAAAAATTAAGTTTTGGATGGTGAAATCGACAGACGGGTGAATGCATCTCAGGGAGCAATTAGATGTGCACCAAGTCCTATTACTTTTGGGGTTTCATTATTGGTTGTTAGTGGTTTCACCAAGATCAACCATAGTAGCCCCAGGGG